>JANSTX010035964.1:0-13468 GCA_027564355.1 Penthetria funebris | reverse complement strand
TATTAAATTTTATTATCATCAACTTATTATCTTATACATTCATATTAATTATATTGTCATATTTATGGAATTCATAAACACTTATTGATGTTCAGTTGATTTAAATAAAATACACGATGAATTGTTTATGCGGTTATTTGAATTCAAATTGGAGGTCAATATTTATCAGGAATTCTATAATTTTATAGAACAGTATCAGTATTACAAACATCGTAGTTGATGAAAATTAAATTTGATATGTAACTTGCTGGAATGAGCACATTAAATTATTATATATAATTAAACAATTCCACTGCCTGGTTTTCTATAATTTAAAAAATCTTACTGAAATATCTGGTGGATTTGACATAGATTACATTTACAATGTTTTACTTTAAAAAACTTATGCTGTTTATTTTCTTATACATACACTAGAAATAACATCATATGTTATATTTCAAGCTCTCTACTAGTATTGTTGTATTTGATTCTATAATTTTCATAAAAATTGTGCCTACGATATATCAAATCATTTTCGAGTTATCGTACAAACTGAGTGACAAACCGAATGACAGATGGCTAAACAGACTGATAGACATACGGATGGACAAACGAACGGATAGACATACGGATGGACAAACAAACTGAGTGACAAACCGAATGACAGACGGTCAAACGGACGGATAGACATACGGATGGACAAAGGACGAACACTAACTTATTTTTACGTTTTTACACAAAACAAATAGATTCTTTCCAGAGAAAACCAATGTAGATATATGTTAACTTTAGTTTATGACAATTCTTTTTATTGATACTGTATAATAATCACCACAAAAGAAATCTGTCGGACTGGAACCTTTTATCTAAATATTTATTCCCTGAATTATATTGTGTCTTTAAACATTAACATTAATTTTATGTTATAAAAAATAAAAGCAAGCGATTATATTTATATTTTCTGTTATTTTAATATTATATATTTATTTAATCAATTTTAATTAAGTAATTATATCTTAATTGTTAATATTAAATTATTTGTAATAATAATGTTTTTTGTTTTATTTCAAGGTGTTTTAACAGTAATAAATTGTTATAACGTAAAATGGGTAACTCGAGTTACAGACACATTTACTGGAACAAAAATTTTGGCCCTGTTGGTAATTGTTGCCGCTGGTTTTTGGTATCTTTTCAAAGGTAATACGGAACACTTTGAAGATCCATTTTTAGGATCACAAACATCACCTGGATATATTGCATTGGCATTTTATAGTGGATTATTTTCCTATTCTGGATGGAATTTCTTAAATTTTGTAACTGAAGAATTACGAGATCCTTATAAGTTAGTATTTATATTAATTTTGTTTTTTTTTTATCATATTTGTCAATTGGGTATCTTGTTATTTAGACACCACTCTTGTAATAGCGCCTGACGTGTACCAATAAAGAAATGTATGCTATTCGAAATATTTTTAAATAAATCTTCGCGACAAGTATTATAGCGTTCTCATTTTGATAGCCATAAATATCCAATTCGAAACATTTCAGTGAATACTAATATATTTGAGGAAAATGCATTAATTTGGGGTTACCAAATGTCAGCGAAAATAAAGAAGCATTTGAAACCCCCATCAAATTCATACGAGAATATATTTAATTATACTATGCTTCATGGTTTTTTTTTTTTTTTTAATTTTTATTATCATTAAAATATTATTTAATTATTTCAGAAATCTTCCAAGAGCAATTTGTATAAGTTTACCATTAGTAACAATTATTTATGTTATAACAAACGTTGCCTATTTTGCTGTACTAACAAGAGATGAAATACTATCTTCGAATGCAGTTGCCGTAAGTTAATATATTATTTTAAAAATATTGTTATATTTTATTAATATTTATAATATAAAATATTAATAATAATAATAATGATAATAATTTATAAATTCTAGGTAACATTTGCTGATAAAATGTTGGGTTTTATGGCTTGGATAATGCCATTATTTGTTGCATGTTCAACATTTGGTTCTTTAAATGGAGCAATTTTTGCATCGTCTCGATTATTTTTTGTTGGTGCACGTAATGGTCATTTACCAGCAGCACTATCTCTTATTAATATAAATTGTTTAACACCGATACCTTCATTAATTTTCTTATGTGTTATATCATTATCTTTATTATTTATAAAAGATATTTATGCATTAATTAATTATGTAAGCTATGTTGAAGCATTATTTACATTAATGTCAATATCAGGATTATTGTGGCTTAGGAAAAAACAACCAGAAACAAAACGACCGATTAAAATCAGTTTAATATTTCCAATTATTTATTTAATAATTTGCGGTTTCTTAGTTGTGTCATCTTGTTATGTATCACCAATGGAAGTTGGAATTGGTACGGCCATTATTCTATTTGGTATACCAGTATATTATTTGACGATACATCATCCAATATCATTGCTTACAAGGACATCACACAAAATTAATTTATGTTGTTCAAAATTGTTTATGTGTGTACCAAACCAAGATAAAATAGACTGATTGTGATAATTTGATACTGTAAAATGAAATTAAAATTGTCTTTAGTACGTTATGTTTATCAATTATAAATTAAATTGTTTCAGTGATTGATTTAAGATTTAAGTAAAAAAAAAAAAAAAATAATGAAAAAGTTCAATTGGATTTTACATTACGTGTTTGGATATTAATGTGATTATTGCAATTATTATTTATAATAAAATCAATTAAAAACATATCAATTAAAGACAATCAATCAATATAAATCAATATTATGAGATAAGAATTTTTATGTATATAAATATATATACACACACACACATATATATATATATATATATATATAATTATTGCCAATTATATCAAATTGATATTAGTTTATTCTCATTATTATCATAATTGTTTAAGCATTAGATAAATAATTTGAATAAGATTTAATTTTTCCAAGATTTTTTCGTTGCAGAATTTAAAATAATGAATAATGTAAGATGAATACTACAGAAATCTTTCCGAAAGACAACAAAACATTATAACCTGTTTATCAATAGGTTTTATGATTACAACAATAATATTTATTATAATGATTATATAATTTTAAGTAATTTTAAATTTCTGAAAAAAGAAAAAAAAAAAAAACCCAGAAGAATTTATTAACATATCACTAATTGCTCAGAAACTATAAACAAATTTCAAAATATCTTTTTTACTGTAAGTTTAATCATTATTTTGTTTTTTAATAATAAGCATTTTAAATTTCATTATGTCTCATTTATATTTTTAATAGGCTTATATTATATTTAAGTACAAAATATTTATTTAATAAAACTTTAGCACTTATCAAAATTTGGTACAGTGTAAGAAATTCTCTATTGTCTCACTGAAAGTGAACAAATTTATTTTTTTTTAAAATTTAAATTCCATTCTTTGGTAATAATAAAGTATGAATGATAAAATAGATATATAATATTAAAAATAGTATATGAGAGTATGTATTTGAATAATAAATAATAATTTATAGTTAATTTCGCTTTACTAATTAGTTACACGTTAACAGGTATTGCAATAATCTTAAACATATTCATTTCTTTATTAAATTATTGGAATATATCATACAATCGCTATAGGTTAACTAAACTTTTGTACATGTAATTATATGTAAGTAAATTTTTTTGTAAGCATACATAAATAATATTGAAATTATTTAAATAAAAAAAAAAAAAAACCCCTTAAAATCATAAACAAAAATTAAATGTTTTTAAATTAAAAATTAAGGAGAAAATAATCTATTGTTAAATTGTAAATCATAGGCACATAAAGATGAATATAATTTAAACAAAATATAGTGTAAGATAATAAATTTCTAGCGCTTCATAATATCCATTAATCACGATGGACTCTCAAAATGTTAGCCTTAAAATGTATGCAAAAAAAAAAAATAAACAAAAAAAAAACAAACCTTAATAACACTAGGAGTTTTCCTTTAATTAGAAATATATTTATTTTAATTATGTAAAAGATATTTTATAATAAAAACATTTTTTGCATTAAAATTTTAATTGGGTTTCTCTTCTTTTTTATAATGTAACATTTCTTGATTATACTTTTGTTTGGAATCTTCATATTTCATTATGTATACCTAAGTAAAAAAATAATATATATATATATATATTTATATATATTTGTTCAGTCATTAGACTAGAGTACTACAGAATTGTATAATATATTTACTTGTTTATTATCATTATTCATTTTACGCCATCTAAGAGCCAATTGTCTTGTCAATTCTTGTTTAGATAATTCCGGTTCACCGGGTAACAATTCATTATTTAATTCTTCCATTAAAATTGAACGTTGTTCTTGACAAAATTGAAAAAATGGATTTGCTGGACGTTTCGGTGCCTTTGGGTCCTTTTCCTGAAATAAAAAATATAAAAATAAAAAATAAGCATTGCAAGAAATTTTAGTTAAAATCTCAAATTTTATTGTATATTATACTTTATCTACTTTAGATCTATTTCGTTTTGTCGCCTTTTTTGAAACATTCACTTTATTATTATTCACATTATTTGCTTGATTAATTTTGTTTGCTGAGTTTGTAGCAGTAACAGTTTCCATTGTATATTTTAATGGAATTTCTGGTTGTGCTGTACGCCATTTATCACTATAAACATCTAAACGACTCTTTAATATAGACACGTCCTTTTCCTTGCGTTTAATTATTTTTTTTACATAATATAATCTGAAATATATATATTAATGATAATGTGAATTTAATTTGATGTTGAGATTTGATAGATGAATGTATAGAAATTATGTGTTTTAATGGAGTTGTCAGACATTGATATTTTTGGAAAAAAAAATAGCAGCCAGAACTTGTCCCTATGGGTTGATGTTTTTTTTTTTTTTATCTAATCGGGATGTGAGATATTCGATTGATGATACGATAAATATTTATTAGAATTCTCATAATTAATTATATACAACATTTTTTTATACCTTTGAACAAGTCTCTCATTATCCTTTGATAGTGTCTCACATTTCTTTTGTAAAATTGTTATACCATTTTTATATTCTCTACTTTTACATATTTCATTAAAAATTGCATTATGCTCATTATACGTATAATAATCTGATAAAGTTAACATAATTAATTTTTCTATTTTAAATGATCATTTAAGTTTGTGCATTATTATTGTATTGTACTTTGTAACCGTAAATATTGTTTGATAAACGAATCATGAATGTATAATGGCAAAGAAAATTGCACTTCACTTTTGTAAATTTAAATTTATATTAGTAATTTAAAAGAAGCATATAAAATGAGAACATATTTAGGAATATATTCTACAATTTACAATTTGTCGAATTTTGTATAACAAAAACATACAAAATATGGACATTATTAAATTTTGACGTTAGCTGGTTTCAAAATAGATAAAAACCCTTCCGTCAAATAAGCACTGTATATAAATTAATATTTCTATGCAATTAATTCTATGATAAATTTGTATTTTTCATTAAAAATGTATATTTATTTGATATATTTAAATTATTTACTTTATAATTATAATCATTTACATTTTAATACATGATTTATGGTATTTATTATATATAGAATCATCACCATAACATAAATTTTTTCTCCTCGAAAAAATCTATGCTGCAAATTTGTTTGCCATTTTGCACATTTATATTTCTGACATACTGATTTTAGGTTATGTTTTGCTAATTTTAAAGAATGTTCTGATTGTCTATTGCAGAGCATATGTAAATTTAAATTTCATTAAATTATTTTCGATAAAGTAGGTATGTTTCTTAAAATATATTAAATCAATAATAAAATAAGTTCCGAATATGATTATAATTTTAATTCGATAACAAGAAAATATATGTCCCTATTAGTGTGGAAATGTAAGTACTATATGTAATAACCAAACAACAAAATTTGTACAATTGTGTATAATTGCATCATACATTACACTTAACTACAATAAGTTTAGTGTTTTAATTTATAAAGTTTACACTTTGTACATTGTGTTTTTCACAGGAAAATATTTAAATATCAGGAAAGTGTGATAAGATAACTAAAGTAGTAATGAAAAAAAGTGGTTTCCCTTAAACAACGTTTTCATAGTGCTGAACATTTGACAATATATTTCTTACTCCTCAGTATCATCGGTGCAGAATTTGATTTTGACATCCATAGACAGACATTAAGATGATAGTTGCATAGATCATGTCCACTAAAAGATTCTTTGAGTATTTCTAAACTTCACTTGGATAGGCTAAACCATAGTATTTGCCTCTTTTTGTTAATTTCTAAAATGTTTTTTTATTTCTTCATTATATAATGATCTGCCCGCTAAGTTTGCAGTTTGACAAGGAATCATAGAACGGTTTTTTTTTTTTAGTCTGACTTCTTTTCTTTGTGTCTTTTTTTCTTTGTGCATATTTAGGCCCTATAGAACTAAAAAACTTTTTATAATTTTTATATATTACCTATCAGAAAGCAAAGTAAATCGTATTTCATTTACTGGTATCGTAATTGAGCTATACCATTTCGGACCATAAGTTTCAGCACCAACACTGGTCCATTAAAACAGATGTATGTATTGAACCCAGAAATCTAGGTTGTATTGTTTCTCACCATATGTATCTATTTGTGTTGATGACAACATTGTGTAGGATACCCCTACGTGTGTTTTTAGTGTCTCTCTGTTGATGGCTGCGCTATTGATACTGCTGGATAGGTAATTTTTTACTGGTTATGTCTTTTGTCATCCTCCGACAAACATCTATATTCAGTGATATTGCTATTTGTAGTCAAATGTTTGAATCATTACATTATTTCTCAATATAACAATATTAAGACTATCATTCATATAGTAATTATTTTTTTTACATTTCCATTTGTTTACTTACAGAACATTTTAATATTCGCTGTTGGATTGAAATTTTACTTCTTTAAAAAGAAAAAAAAAACTACTTCACTTAATATGTTAAAAAGATAATTAAATTTTTATAAATTTGTAAAAAGAAAATATATTTATTTATACACACAAAATGAGAAATAATACACCACCCACATCACCACATTCTGGCTATATTAGCGATGAAGACGAAATGATTTATCTTGGTGATGCTGAAGAGATACTAAATGCTTTAGAAAATGAAATCGATAATGATGATGAATTGGAAGAAAACGATCAATTTGATGATACAATACCGGAAGAATCTTCCGGCGAACAATCAGAATCACAAACAGATGATTCTATACTAACATTTAAAAAACACTCTGGTCCTGTATTTTGTGGTAATTTGCATCCAACACAAGCGTTAGCAGTTTCCGGTGGTGAAGATGACAAAGCATACGTTTGGTCAGTAGAAAATGGTGATGTTGTCCACGAAATTTCAGAACACAAAGATTCAGTTATTGCAGCCGAATTCAGTTATGATGGCAATTATTTAGCCACTGGTGATATGGCTGGTGAAATTTTAGTATTTAAATTATCCCAAAACTATGGTAAAATATGCGAATTTTCTATGGGTGATATGTGTTGGATGAAATGGCATGTGGCAAGTAATGTTATAATGGCCGGTGCTGAAAGTGGTGAAGTTTTTATTTGGCGTATACCAAGTGGCGATTGTAAAGTATTGCATGGCAATGGTAATAAATCTGAAGTGGGTACGTTAACATCGGATGGGAAACGACTTATTGTTGGTTATGCTGATGGAGCGGTTAAATTATGGGATATAAAATCAAGTACAGTGATTAAAGAAATATTACCAGATTCACCGTTAGGACATACGGCTTCGGTAACAAGTATTGTATCCGATCCCGATAATGGAACATTTTTAACGGCCGGTGAAGATGGTAAAGTTGTAATTGCTGGATTATCAGGTGCATTAGGCAATTTATTTCCAAATGCAGGATCAGTTGAGGCATTAGCATTTTGTCCAGATTCGGATATTAAATTGGCTGCAAGTGGTAAGTATATTATTGTTTGCAGATATTTTTTTAATTTCAAATTTTTTTCCTTTTTTGTTACTAAACTTTATTTTATTATAGGTACATTAATGGGTAACATTACTTTATGGGATATTTCAAGGCAGGCAATACGTTTAGTTTGTCGTAATACTGATGATCCTGGTATTACGAGAATTATTTGGTTGCCAGATCAAACAATATTATGTGCAACATTAAGTGGTTCTGTTAAAGGATTTGATGGACGAAGTGGGCTACAAAAGGTAAACATATTATATTTTTTTGTTTATAATTAGTTTACATATAACATTTTGCATCGAAATACTTTAAATTAATAAACGATGCTTCACGTAATTTCTTATGAAGACGACGATGTTCATTTTCTTAAATACATTAAGGAATATATGAAAAAATAATAGATTTCTCTGTGGTTGTAAAAAAAACAATTAAACATTTTCCCACACAATTAACACAATTATACGTGTAGTTAGTTTTCAATTTAATTCAACTCTTAAATATATCCTTTATTGGCATATAATAATACAAAACTATAATTTGCAGTTATTGTTAAACTAAATTATTTTGAATTTCTAACAAAATTTTACATAAAAAATTATTTTTTAGTTTTCACTAGAAGGACACACAGCTGAAATATACGAATTAAGTTATAATAAGAATAGGAATTTGTTGTTGACAACATCTGAAGACTCAACTGCTAAAATATTTACAAATTTTGTAACGTAAAATAAAAAAGAAGCAAAGCTAAAATGTAAATATAATATGTGAAGAGAAAATAATTAAATAATTTTATATTTATATATAATATTTCTGATTTTCTTAATTTGGTTCAGAATAACAACTCATCTAGTTAATATATAAGAAATACTCCTTATCTGTATATAGTTTTAAATTATATAATTTAGCGTCTTGGATCACTATGTAAGGAACATTAATATACATTGTAGATCTTCAATTCCGTGGACACATAGGCGGCACTGAACCGTGTGCTATGTACATTGTTAAGTGGAAAATTTAAGATCAATTATTAGTTCTACATTTGAAAACTTTAGTAGACTAGAGTGCAAACATCTATACTATTGGTTAAGTCACGTAATCCGACACAATTAATTTGAAACGTTTCTAGTCATATTAGAGGTTCGGTAAGTACTTATATTAAAATAGCAAGATATTAGCAATATTATATTTCACAATAATGATCATTAAAACTAAATCTTTCGATTTTGGTTCGTGAGCTATCCAAACATCATCTGTATTCATCACCTGACACCAATAGCGAATAAACAATTAAAACAATTAGATTGATGAGATCGAATAGAATAACTACATCAATGAATAGTTTTCAAAATTATATAGGGCAATGTTTTTAAACATATTATTATTAGGGTAGTTAGTGCATTAAATTTATTCATGTTAAATTTAGTATTAGGCAAGCAGAACGTCAGATAGTATTTATAAATTCAAATTTACTTATTTGCTTGTGGGATAAAACATGGTTTACTTATCCTAAAGCAGTATAAGTGCCTCATTTGAATAGTTATTATCGTGAGGCAACCATAAATAAGTATATTACCGTAAACACACACTAGTATTTGATTATTATTTATTATGAATCGATTACCTTATGTGGGTGTATATACCGTTTTTGTGATCGTAGTGCATAATATATTTGCAGCTAAATATTAAATTGTTTCTGTATTAACAAAATATGACCATCAATACAGAACTTATCTCAAATAAATGAATCCTTCTTATAATATACTAAATAAAAGCTATTAATAAAAAGTGAAAGCTCTTTGAATAATACATAATAGACACAATATTTATTATATTATTCAAGTGATATTATCATTAATTTCAATTATTAAACTTAGAAATTCTCAACTCAACTATGAGCATATCACGTCAGCAAAAATTCCATACCAGTTTTTCGGGCAAATTCACCGTTATTCAAAGAATACATACAATGTTCAGTATCAAAAAAAAGGCACAAGTCTAATAACATGTTTTTCACTAATAAATAACTTGTACTGCTTATATTACGAGGGTTATATACTTGTATGAATGTAATATGCACGATACTTAACAAAATAAAGTGATTCTTTTATATTAATAGTGTTTTCTGGTACCACTTGTATAAGAAGAATGACAGAGAAGAATCGCAATCTTTACTCATATTAAGATATGACCATTTTTGTCTTGTCTAAAATATTCATAAAACAGGTTCCAATTATAATCATAATAATTAATAATTTCATAGTGTAAATTTTATTTTACTTTTTAAAATAAGATTTATAAATAATTAATGTTTTTCTAATTTAAACTTCCGATTTCTTGTTCGGTATCTCCATTTCTTGTTGTTTACTTACAATGCCTATACATGTTATGATAACATTTGAGGAAAGCTATACGAAATAATTGAATTGTTAAAGAGTTTTCACTATAATAATAGCATCCATTAATTATAAAAAGTTTCAATTCCCATTAAAATCTTGTTTTGTTACAAGATTTTGAAAAGAAAATAATTATGATACTTACTATATAATGACATCATAGTTTGATAAATATTGAATAATGAACTAACAAACCAATGCAATTGCGTGTATGATGTATATTATCCAGACGATGAGAATCTTTTCCGTATACTGTCCAGGCTTTTGGGTTGATTAAAGAACGTGCACCGTATTCAACTATGTATGATACTGTGAATAATAAGTATAACTAAAAGAGGTTAGTAGACCAAGTAATAAATAAAAGACTATAAACAATAATGAAACTGCAGACAGTAAATTGACTACATTTACCAAATATGTTTCTAGAACAAAAACTCTTTCGTAACCTGTCATTCTGCACTTCGCATGGCGATTACTCTATTGAGGTCGCTATGTGCAATATTATTTTCTTTTTCTATTATTCAAATTGCATATGTTGCAACTGCTATATAGAATTAGGAAACCAGGTTGACACAAATTTCAAGTTATCTAAAATTGTTTATCTGTATTAATAATAATTGTATAATATATTCATATCAAAAATTCAAATATTCGTTAATAGTTGCTTCAAATCCACACTAAGAATCTTTTGATGGTCATAATAAACGATAACTTGGTTCTGACTTCATGCTTAGCAGCAACAAATTCAAATATTCAAATCTTTGGCGAATTTATACTAATAACTAATATTTATCTTAAACTAACGACCTCTATTCGCTATAATATACGCAATCAATCAAAAAAGTTTGCCAACCACTATGGTGAGTATGCGCAATGATGTATGTCATTTGTTTGTTTTTGTAACGAAAATTTAATGTGTTTTTGTTTTGATTTTAATTTAATTTTATTATCTGAAAATAATGCTATTTCAATTATTTAGCATATGTTAAATTGTTAAGAATGCGTACTGAAAAGAATATAATGTAAATTGTTTATGTATTACAAATTTATATTTTCATAGTGATGTGATTTGTTATTTAATAGTTCTTGAAAACGTAATTAGTTAAAATTGGAACGAATTGATTTGATTATTACTTTTATAATATTGAAATAATTAATTACAACCCACTGTAGCAGATGATAAACCTTATGCTAAGTATTCAGAAATATTAATTATTCGTCGATGAGGATAAGTTTTACCGATCGAATTGGAATTGCAAAGTAAAATCAATCTATGAAATTTGATATTTTAGGTTAACAGACCACGTGTCCATTTTAAAATATCTCAACACATTCAATAATAATATAATAAATATTAAAACGAGATAAGGTGACTACAACTTGGACGAGTGCACATGCACACTCATTTCAGTAAGTTTTCTATGAAATTTGGTATTTTAGGTTAACAGATCATGTATAATGGATACTAAACTATTTCAATTGATAATAATATATAATAATAATGAAATAATAAATATTAAAATGAAGCGGGACACTCATTTCAGTAATGCACACTCATTTCAGTAAGTTTTGACCATCAAACAATATTAGAAAATATAACTAAATATTTATTACTAAAATCAACATACACAGTTCATCCACATCCAGTTGCTGATCATACTCAATAACATTTAGTGCCAATTCGAATGTTTTAACACTCTGAAAAGACAACAGAAAATTATATTTTCTTATGAATTTATTTTCCAGATGAATTTTCAAACCAATGCAATTAATTTTCATATTGAAAGAATTCTTAAGACATATTTGGCCAAAAATATCAATATTACAAGCTCGATTGAATTGTTTGCTTCTTTAAATATTGGTAACGTTTTACTTGTTATCCTATGGGTATTTCACTATATTGTAATAATAATTTATTAAACAATTTAACAAGTACCTAAACCAGATTCTGTTCACCGTATTTTAGACATTCCTTTAAAATATCGTCAATGCCTGAGAACTTTCTATTCTTTAAGGTTTTTCTTGGTCTTCTTTTATATATTATATATATTTGGCTCCAAACCACTATTTGCATTCGTTTTATACTTGAATGGTGTAATTCAATATTGATTTTTTAATAATTCGTAATAATTTAGATTTTACACAGTAACAAACTGTGACCATTTCTAAAATAATTCAATATCTATGTGTGTGGGGTGAACATTTCGGTTATTTATTATGTCATATAGAGTGACCCCTTCTGTATTATATACTATTCAACATTGAATTTCTTATTCAACATTGAATATATTATTTTAGCATTCGCCGGAAATATGTCTATTTCATGTACCAGGTCATTAATCGCATGTGGTTCATTAGTATCCGGTGCAATTATACAAATCATGTACATTAAAACTATTACTCGAATTTAAAGGAAACTGAGAGTTGCCCAACCATTAGGATGATTCATGTTCGTGTTATAATTCATTCCTACAACTGTATGGGTTATTTAACGTCTGTGAGGTATCGAATTATTTTCTGCTCTCCATTGTCGGCATTCTGATATTTTTAGAGTTGTATCTGTGACTAAATGACTGAAACTCGATCAAATATTAATTTATATACTCTAATCTAATTTGAACAAAAATGCTGACCAAAAAATACTATAGAATGTAGATCATAAAAATTTTCTTAACAATTAATATAGATTTATTTATCTTCGATATCATGAATCTTGCTTGACAAAGCTAATGTACAAGCAATAATACCAATATGCAGTTTGACTATTAAATGTATAGATTTAGTTTTGAATATAAAATGCTAATTATAATAAATATTGCCAAGTTGTTATAAAATTTTCAATAAAATGATCATTTTGTTGCACTTTTTACTAAAATTTTCAATTTTACATTCACAAAATTGATCGCATTGAGTAAAGGTAATAATAATACTCTAGTTATTAATGTGTGATCGGTTTAGGATTCATATTATTCACAATATTTTCGTGTATATATTAGCTCTGTGATACATAGTGCCTATATCAAATATCAGATATCAGTTTATTGAGATATACAAGAACCTAATATATATTTATA
>JANSTX010035953.1:0-13468 GCA_027564355.1 Penthetria funebris | reverse complement strand
CCTCAAAAATCAGATAAAAATGACACGTGCAAAATTTCATAGCGATATTTCGACGCATTCTCAAGTTATCGTGCGCAAGGATGGGCGGACGGACGGACGGACGGATGGACAAACTTAAATCAACTTTTTTTTCAATTATAAGCACTTCTGTGTAATTTTTTTGTTTTTGAGATGTTTATTTCTTGGCGTTACATGACCGGAATCAAATACAATTGACCCTTGGAACTTCGTTCCGAGGGCCTAAAAAATACCTCTGTTTAAGTGTATATTCACCAATGGGTCTAGTTAATATGTTGACCACTCAGGAATTTAACAACGAATTTAGACCAATAAATTATCATTAAAATTAATGTTTACCAAATATTATGCATATGCAGCTCGAAGTACCGTTAAGTTATTGTGTAATAGATGAATTAATGAACGCGGGTGACACAAAATATGAATTTAATCTCCATTAAAAACGGTGGGTGAAAATTCTCCCGTTAATTTAGTTGTTACATGATTTTCTCAAACTAACACGCAAATTATAATAATTAATAATGATAAAGTTTTATGTATTCTTCACATGATTATGTTTTAACTATCATGTTTGTGTTCAAATTAAATTTTAATGATTTATTTACATATTTATAAATCAAAGTGGCACTATAATATAATTTATATTTCAAAAATCTTAAGAATATAATAATATGATTGGTTAAAAATATTGCGTGATAAAATACGCAGTCACGCATTTTTTACTGCTAATTTTTAAAAAAAAATACATTTCCTAGGATAAAAAAATAAATAAAGGTTAAATAAATAAAAAATAAGGATCATTTTTGATTACATTTAACATATAAAATTTATTCTCAGGTATCCTTTGATAGTCAAATAGAAAATAATTGAGTTTATCACAGAAGAATATTGTATTCATGCCATTACAACCATTTTTATGTACAAAATAGAATTCAGGATGTGGTTATAGATAGTCAATATGTAAATAATATTTGACTATGTGACCAAATTAAGTTCTAATATCGTAATGATTAGCATATATCTGGGCAATATATCAAATTAATGCTAGTAAAATAATTAGCATATGGTAATATCGGTAGAAAGGACAAAATAACATGTTCACATACCTGAAAGATGTATACAATGAATTGGTGAAATTGCAGTAAAACTTAACTTCCCATTCTATTTGAGATATAATATTTATAACATTTATGAGTTGTCTATAGTTTATGTTATTGCATTAAGAAATTGAAGAGTTTTTCCACTATCATCATCATCATCTTTACCCGTTGAATATATAAACGGTCAAATTTATTAACGATCATAGTTAGCGAAAAATTGAGGAGAGTATAGAAAAAATATAATTTTCAAACAATATTTTAATTATAATATACGAGTAGTATATTCCTGCCACACAACAATAAACTAAACTACAGAGGACAATGTAATTATATTTTAATTAATTGTCATATAATTGAATGAAATGAAATTTATCAGGTATATTCTTCATATGGAGAAAAATATGAATTAATAAATAAAATTTCAAAGGAACATATTCAAATGAATATATACGAGTATGATAATATTATTTGAATGTTTGTATTAAATTAGTAAATTAGCAAAAAAGCATCATGTTTTGTTTGTGGTAATCACATAAATGTCAAATTCATCGCTCATCAACAAACAGACCCGTTGTTACAATATATCTACTAAAATTATCGACATACATTGATGAATTTCGAAATTAAAATTTTAAATTTAAAAACCATAATATTTATTTCCTATTGGTACAAAAGCAAAATTTTGTTCCGCAACTCACGACTGATTCAAATAAATATATATAATTGCTTTCGAAAATTATTGATGTTTGAAAACTGCAATTGAATATGGTTAAATTGAAAATTACCCCATATTTTTTCTAATAGAGAATTTAAATTAAAAAGTAAAAAGTAAAAAAAAAAAAAAAAATAAAACTTCTTACCATTTGACTTAAAAAACAAACATATATAATCAATGAGTTGGCACAAAATGTTTTAAAAGTTTTTTCTTGTTATGGTTACTTCTTTTATATACAAGTTGAGAATGTTGATATACATCGCGCGATCTATAACTTATTATTTTTAGATCAAAGAAAAGTATTGCCGACTTTTTGTTTTTCTATATTTAATCTTCACCTTAAGTTTTAAACAGTTTATTTCTTGTTGCTTGAAAATTCACAAAATGAGAAGAAAAACAAAAAAGGAACGGTAACTTAGCACAGTTCGTCTTTTATTCAACTTTAATACCGTCTTTTTTTCCATTTTAATTTTCCGATATGGGTTTTCTTTATTTTTTTGTTCTGAGTATTATAGATGGTTTTCGATTTTAATTGAAATTGCCGAATAATATCATTAAACATTCATATTGTTTCACTTATATGTATATATGTACTAGATATATTTTGTAGTGACGAATGCACTGGTCGACTTATCATCGGCTGGTTGCACATATAATTCAAATTTAATTACACGCGGTTTCACTGATAACTCGATCATGACATTGATCAATTATGGCGTGTGAAAGAGGCTAAAAAAAATGGTGATAACGTTATGTTTGTCGATTGGTTTAAAAAAAAATTTCAGCAACAAACTATAGGTAGCTGCACCACTCCACTGAAATAATCAAATATATCTTCAGATATTTATAACTGATCTAATAATTTTCAATTATAATTATTTGTTTTTACATATATGATGTTATACATCTGAATTGGAATCGAATAATTAACATCGTAATGCAACCCAGATAAATGTACGTATAAATTTTACGTAAACGTAGGTTATGCGATTTTTCAGAATTTCAAATAAAGTTTACGTAAGCTCAACCAAGAGCTCAACTGAGTATGGAAATTAATGTTAATTTATTGTTAAAATTACGTAATTTTAATATTACTTGAATTATAAACTAATTATAATCACATTTATTTAATAGTTTGTTAAACGTTTGTAAATCTAGTTTCATTTTTTTGGTAATTCTAAACTTTTTTATATTTTTATAGGTAAATGTCAATGGTTGAAATGAATTTTAGAAAAATTATAAATTAAATGTCGAAGATATAAACTAAATGATGAAGATATATAAATTGTCAAATAACAATATTAAACAACTTTATGTAAATTTTATTTTGATAAATGATGCACTAAAACTTAAAACGAATATCATCCAATATATATTGGATTAGTCTAAAAATTCCCACTGTTCTTCAAAAATATTTAATGTATGAAAATAATTTTTCCATTTTTTCCATGTAGTGAAATATATTTTTGTTTTTATCAACACTACTTCATTCATGAAAAATATGTCGGCTTTAAAATATTTTACCTGTTAGGTAAATTTACTAAAGTTTTTAACTTAACAATTAAATTTAATCGTCAAATTAGTTAAATTCACGTAATTTTATTAACTTGCTGGTTTTTCTAAGTTAGGTTGTATTTAACTACAATAATTTACTTACTAAGTAAAATTAACCAAAACTTATTACGACAAATAACCAATGTAGTAAAATTTAACCAAATATTGGTTATTGTGCAACATTGATGTTGCAAGTTAATTTTAAAGTTTCTATCAAATATATATACAAAAATGGGTATACGGAACATCATTGTCTAGTTTGCACAAGAACAAAAATATAGAACTTCTAAAATATGTAATTAATTATCTAAAAAATTATTGTTCCAAATACTCATATTAAGCAAATCCATCAGGAATTAAATGTTAATGCCAAAAATAGACTTAATGCGATCCCAATAATTGGGATTAACTAAAATTACAAAATTCCATCTCACATAGTTGACTTTAACATTTTCAAAATAAATTATATTGCGACAAAATTGTTTACACTTAGATCAATTCTAGTTGCATAAAATGTGCAGTGATGAAGAATCGTTAACATCAAATAGGTGTACAGTAAAGAGTGAATAATTTTCATAGTATAAAGCCACATAATATCTTTATAATAATTTCTATTAAATACATAATTTCTGCAAAATATCCATTACAAAATCATTAGTTAACATGAAATGCAATATAATGTGGTATTAGTCAATTTTGTGGTTTTGTATTGTGGTATATTGTTTAACTAGGCAACAAATTCATTCAATATAATATAATGTAATATTACGAGAATGTTATAGCACCCAATTGATTATATATGTACGAGTATAATAAATGAAATCAATTATAATTCATTTACCTGTAACTATACATAATAACTTTAATTTTTTATATACCCAAGCCATTTTTTATTAATTGGTGACCCTTTAATGTTCACACATAAAATAATTCTGATCATATTTTATCCAACTCATGGGATTGTAATATAAGAGTTGTTGTTACGAAAATAATCGTAAATGTTTGTTTTAAATTGCTATGACAATGCAATTCACGAAACGCTATTTTAGGTTTCACAGATGAGAAATTAATGTGGAAAAAAATCTGCCAGTGCAACTAAATTGTAGTTCAAGAGAACGCCGTGTGTAATGACTGAGACAGTCTAGTGTTTAAGGAAATAAGCAAAGAGCAGGCATAATATTGATGATTTCAATATAACAATCACCGGAAAATTATCTACAAAATAAATTTAACGCATCACACGCTGTTGAATTCTGTCGAGAAAATGAAGGGTGGTCGCTGATAAATTGCAATGTTTTCTGAATTAAAGTATTTTTCGCAACGCGCAAGAAAACTAAGTCTATTTTCTGTTCCTTGACATTGAAAATTTGCGATCAGACTGTAACTTGTAGGCTTTAAATGTTTATTTCACACATTAAAATATTAATGACATGCACACAGAGTCTAAACAATGAATAGTTGATTTTTAAAATAAAGTTCAATGATTGTGATTTGTTATTGTTCGATTATGTATTATTATATTTAAAATTCGTAAAACATATTTAAATAAAAAAAAGCTATAAGGAATTCAAATCCCAACGCATTTTGCGCCACCATGGATAATGACAAGACGCCAAAGTGTCTCTGCAGTAAAATCATTTATATACATAAAGTTACAATTGAACTTGAAAAAGTTTACTGAACTCTCAGATAACGAATGTAGGTATGTCAAGTAACAGTAGTATGTGTGAAAAAATGAGAGAGAGAATTTTAAATTTCTATATACTATCGCAGTGTTACTCTTTTTTGCAATTATATTGTCTTTGATGAGAGACTTATTTCATAAATAAAGATGGCCGCCATCTTTACTCCACACATGTATATAAACATTACATAGCACGCGAGCAAGAATATAATTATACGAAATACATAACATATATTCAGTATTGATTGAGTGCACGGTTGAAGTTGTTGATTTTCGAATTCGACCACAATTTGTATGAAAAGTGGTAACATTTCGTCTAGTTTTTTTTTAAAGTCATTGGTTACAGTATGTTGACGTATACACGTAAAGTGTGACGCAAAATCATGGATATGTTTTAAGTCGTTATTGAATAGTGTTAAACATATTTATGCGACAACAATTAATTGAGTACTTTGATGGTTTTTTATCGAAGAAATAATAGTAATGCTTGACTGCTGTCATTAGCAACACTGTGAATAGAATTCGATCAATAAAAAGAGCAGGGGATATAACAGAACCCTGAGACATACCCTCATCGGATTGGAAAAGGTCGCAAGTCTCGTCATCATCGTCTAGTGTGACCTAAATTAAGTGCTTTTTAAAAAATTCAGTGATCCGCAATCTTAAATTATTGTAAGAGTGAAATTTAAAAAGTAATGCACGATACCACACCCGATCAAATGACTTAAAGACATATATAATGCACGTATAAAAGTCTCGATAAACCTGTGAATGTTTCCATAATCCAGATTTCGGTTACGTATATTATAATATCTTGAGTTGACCTTTTGGATGTAAAACTATATTGACGGTCGGTAATTAAATTATAAGATTTCAAATAGGATAGGATTTTGTAGTTAAGATTTTTTTTTTGCAAGACCTTAGATAATATAGAAGTAATGGCAATTGATTTGTAATGAATATATCAGATTTAAAATCCTGTTTAGGAATTGGTTGGACACGAAAACTTAACAATAGGTATGCTTTATGTATTTCACAAAGAAAAACACAATAATTGGAATACCATCAGAACCCGGAGCCTTATTGACATCATAATTTTTTTTTGAATCCTATATGTAGTTCTCGACCGAATATATATATATATACATATAGGTTTCAGTCAAACTTTCTGAACTGGGTGAACTTGGTGGTGTTTTTTTTTTAGCGTCGTCCAACTGTAAGTTGTAAGAAAACATGGCAGCCACTAAGTAAAACTTTTTAATTGAACATGTGTGAAAGGTTTGCCAATGGAATTTACTAGCATTGGAGGCTTTGGTAAAGTTACTGTATGCGGCACCAACAAATTTATCAGAAACATTTGCTACCACTGTAATTTTTTAGTTTTGAATTTATGATATTTTGCGTGAGCTATAACTCTGATACAAGAGAACAACCTTACAAGCGAGCGTCAACCAATATTTGGGATTTTTTTTAGATTGATTTAACAGAACTTATGAAACTCATATCAAAGACGAATATATGAAAGAAAATGTTGAAACTGTTCGATCCGGATCATTAATTGTAAGATATTTATGCCAATTGACATTGTAAGGCAAACTCTCAAAATAATGCACGTCGCATTTTTGACATAAGTAGCCTTACCGCGCAGTGCGCAACAACTGACATATTCTTCATTATCAGCAATTAATTTGATTCAACTGCATAACATTGGCTTCCACAATTTTTACCACAGATAAATCTTAAAGATGTATATTTAAATACAAATAGATATAAGTCTACATTTATGTTAAAAATACTTTAAATATGAAAATCATTAAATTACCGTAATTTTTAAGAATTATGTATGGCACATCGTTAATTACTATTATTTATTATTTATAAACGGATCCATGATATTAAAATGTGATAAATTAGTGCCAATTTAAAATAATTAATAATCAAAACGGCTGTTTAAAATTCGGAAAAACTCAAACAGAAAATAATTAATAATAATATTAAAATTCTGCTTAATATTCAAATTTCAGTATAAAAAATGTTACGATATATGACATCTATTTAAATTTTAAAAACTATAATATTTATTTAATTCATTTTTGGAAAAATGCAAATTAAAATTTAATAACGTTATGGTCCATAATATAATTAATTAGAATCACAATTGAAATCCATTATTTCTGGATTACCTGCAACGCTTGATAGCTTTACCATATTCCTTTTCTAAAACTATAAGAACGTTCTTATATGTGATTGTTTTAATGGAGTAATACTTTTAATTGATCAGGTTTTAGTGACCAGTTCCCAATTTATTTCTTACTATGTCATGTGGAAGTTAAATTCGAGGTTTTTTGATTAAGAGTGATAAAATATACTCAACAAAATGTTCAAATGTTCAAAAACTTTTAATGCGCAAAATGTAAATTTCTGTAAAATGTAAATTCTACATATTATTTCAAAATAAAATAGGAAAAAAAATAGGAACTAAATGTGACATTCCCATTTGAAATTTACAATATATTTTGAATATGATTTAAATTGGGCATTTCTTAAACATTCTGAAAATGCAGAAGGTTGTCTCAGCATAAATTCTTGTCTCACATCATTGTAAGTCCAAAAAATATATATTACAAAAAAGTAGATGATATAGAAATCATAAATCATGAATTTAAAAAAAAAAAAAAGTTAAACTAAAAAATAAAATAAAAACAAGATGAAATATGAGATTTTTTTTTTCTTATTTCCTTCTTTATAATATTTTTTTTTTTTTTAAAAAAAAGAGTCTTTTTGTTGGTACAAAAAGCAGCATTCTGTACGATTACACATCGATTCATACGAGTGTATACAATGGCTAGGTATACACATGTTTGTGTATACCTAAAAATACATTGGAAAATGCCACATAATCTTCAGCAGATGAAGAATAAAATATATTCGTTCATTTGTTGCATGGACATAAGATGATGATTAGGTATATGGTGTGGTCAAAGGTTGACTCAGAAAAATCATATTTCTAAGATGGGCCAACACAATTTTGATGTTAAAAAAAAAGACGTTTTAAAATAATGTTTCATAATATATCAAAAGTACAATAGTAATGGTATTTTTAAATTATAAAATATATTTTAAAAATTAAATTAAAAATAAAAACAAATCCGTCTTATTTTGAACAATCCTGTTAATATGCGGCTAAATATTACAACCGGTTTAAAATACACTATACTCGTATGTTCTTCCTTCATCTTTGCAGAATAAGAAAAATATATTATAAGTAATGTTTAAGACTTGACTTGAAAATAACAGAGCAGAAATATAATGTAATAAATCAACATTAAAGACTGTTCTTCGTGGAATAGCAAAACTACAACCATTTATTATTAACATTAAAATGAATGTATATAAAAATAAAATACTGATTTCTTTATGCATATGGTTGTAGACAGAAGGCTATAACATATAAGTAACTAACGAGTCTGGCAATTCTTTGAATTATCCATTGAGTCCTTACAGATATTATAAAATTAACTTGCCCATTGATTCAATTGTATAGACATATTAAACAGTTAACCATACATTCATTATTAATGGCTACCATAAAATAATAAATTTTATATAAAAATGTAAGTATCTATACTTGAGACGCAAACGATTCAAAATGAAAAGTGATCTCAATACTAATCGACATCATTAGACATCATTATACAGTAAGTACAGTACAGTAAGTAAAAGATGTCAAAATAAGTTTCGAAACTACAACATCATCATGTATCTACTATAATCCAATTCAATTTTCTTTGTTTAATAATTGTGTATATCCTCTCTATAGCCTGTAAGATTGTGTGAATAATGCATTCAGAATAATTGCGTGATCCGACATATTTTCGGCCATCCTAAGTTATACATTAAATACGTTACCAAAACTTTTACGTTACAAGATTCTGTAGTGCGAGTCACTATAAAGACAGCGGATCATATTCTTCAATATGTACGGCTCTTCCATATCTTAAATGCATTGAACTATAATATAAATTGTGAGATATTCTTTAGAAATAAGTTAAACATACCAATAATTTTCTTTTTTGTATTATAATGAATTAGTGCATTAAAAAGTCATTCAATATTAACACAATTTGTTTTCTTTTCAAAACAAGTGCATACGTTCAATTATACTGCCGCACTTCTTCAAATTTGTTCTGAAATGACGTAAAAAAAACTACTGCGGTGATGCTTTAATTAAACATATTATACAGTTAAAATACCCGCACGCACCATAAACTCATCAAATAGCATTGGATAAACGTGGTATCTTTACGGTTTAATTTCTAAATTGCTAAACCACAAAGTTGAAGAAACTTACATTTTGCAGGAATATATATTGATAATATTTACGACCGTTTATTGCTGATAAATGTTGATATCTGTTGATGTTAAATTACCTACTGTGGAGTTATAACCAAAAAAGTACACAATGTGTGTAAATGTTTAATAGCTTAATAATACGTTAACAATAGATAAACTTAACAAACTCTCTCAATGACTACATTTGTTATTACTGCGATACTCCAAAAAGGACGGATGTAATTTCGATCCAAGAACGTTAGCACATTTGGTTAAGCCAATGAAACTGTCACAGATGGTTAAAGAATTGAAGAGAATACAAACTCGATATTTTTAGGTTGAGTGAGATTTGATGAAAATAAAATGAAGAAATGAATTAGGTATGGTGAACATTTTTTTTTTTTATTTCAGAAAAACCGAGTTATACTGATCACAGTAATGGAATTGATTGGTGTTCATTGAAAAATGTAGTCTTGTCGACTCCAAAAATTGATAGCAGATTCGAATAATCATATAGCAAAATTCAAGATTATAGTGAATTATAGTGGATATTATATCAGAACAGCACGTCAATTCAATTGAATGTTAAAGCTGGACTAGGTTGACATCGTATCAATATTGTGTTATTAGTGAAATGTGGACGTTTTTTTTACTATTTATTCATTTATTTATTAAGTATTTTTTATTAAGGATACGAAAACAGATTGTACGTTATAACAATCCAGTAGTTTTACGGATATTCCAATCGAATACAAAGTGGGGTTGATAATATTAGAATTTTATGGAGTACCGTCTCAACCAAAGAACATCATGGAGACTGACTGATTTGTATGATATGAACAGAATTGAAGCAACCGTAGGTGATATTGTAAATTACGTAATTGACCAGAAAATAATAGAAATCCGGTCATCTATAAACAACGTGTTGAAGAACCGTAATTACACAGAGTTCACGTAGTATCTGCGTGGCGGTTGTTGAAATGAAGTGAAGGTGGTGACTAGACATCGTATACAGTGGCAGTTGTAAGGTTGACCCACTGTATTCCCACGTATTATTATTTCAAAAAAATCCTGTGTGGTATATATTTTGAATGCTTTTAATTTTCTGTTATCAGTAATTTATGTGGACAATATCAGCAAATTTTTAAAATACATAAAATTTATTCAGTGTTGCATTTAATGTAATTACTAATCATTTGACGAGCAATAGTCTATCATTTCAATATTTCATATCAATATTTCAATGTATTAAAACACGAAAATCTCATCAAATTGTTTATATTTATGAGATATCTGATAGGCGTTCATATAAATTAGGACCTATGTGCCAGAGAATGGTAATACAGGATAAACGTTTATTAATATATTTAAAATATATTCAGTAAAATTATAATAAATCATTTTACCATATCGGAATGTAAGTTAAAGCGATTTCAACAAGATTGTTTAATGTATTGAATATGGAAAATCTATCGGGATTAAATTTAGCAATTTGAAGTGAATTAACTACGCTGAAATACGTTATCGGATAAATGCGATTTTGAAACAAAATGGATTAAATGGATTAAGGATATAAATATATATATATACATATCGTATATACTAAAATATAATACTGTTTGTATTATATTTTAGTATATACGATATGTTTAACATAATTTCATTTTATTTATGATATACAATCAAATATTTATCATCCTTCGAGCAGTTAACAAAAAAAAAAATCCTTATTTTATTATTTGGCAAATATAAAAATTCATCAGAAAAAAATATAAAATTTCAGTAAAAGGAATATTTAAAAACAATTTCCACAATTTACCGTCATTGTATGTATTATATGCGTGTCCGAATATAAATTTCCTTTTTAGAAACAAAATTAGCAATAACTAATTTATTATGAACGGATTTTATTCACATTTATGGGGTGCTTAATCCAAAATTCATATAAATGTTTGTTTAGATGGAATTATAATATTTGAAATATAACATAGCTTTAGAATGGGTTAATTTTAAATTGGTTTTGTAGATCATAATTCGTTGTCTTACGTTTATTTGATAATAGCAGCTGACGTAGATAATCGAAAATAAATTTAATGTGACCATGTTTAGCTTAGCATATTTGAATACTTTTTATCTAAAGCTGACCGGATTAACTGGATTCATTATCACAATTAATGTCAATTTGTTACTTGTGATGTTCGATTTCTTACCATATTTATATAAATCGAAACTAAGCAAATTAATAATAAAAAATTAAAATGTCTTACAAGTCTAATTAACCGATTAAACAGATAAGAATCAGCGGATGAATTTCAAAACCGATAATTATGAGAAAGTTCTAAATAACGTTTATGATTATGAGATATCTTCAAAACAAGAATAATGTTGATAAAAATGTTTTCAGCAGATTACAAATTCTATAGTCAAAACATGTAAATATAATTTCGAAAATATTCAAATAAATTATAAAATAGAAATTATTATAATCGCAAAGGGGTCTTTAAACTAATAGGTATTTTAGAATTTACTTACAAAATTAATGACGCTTATCTGTTATTTTAATTTGATTTATTAATAGGTTAATATGAAAATTTAAAAAATACTATTCAAGATAGAACTTGAAAAACCAGTAATAAATTGTAGGTGTTTTCACTATAACAATTTTGAAGAATTCTTTTCTTTGATAATGAATTACGTTAAATATAACGTTATAATTTGTATAAAATTAAATTGTCATTGGTTATTATATCGATGATATTTTTTTGAACATTTAAATAATTAAAAAAACATGTTTAACGAAATTACGATTATCACAATAAAATTGCTTTTTAATTATTAACATACACGTGATTTGAATTTTAATTCAATTAAATCCGTAAATCAATCGATGTAACATTAAAATATTTTAGAATACTTGTATCGATTGAGGGAGAAGAGAATCCGATTATATAGCATATTTTGTCTGTTTATAACTAAGTGTTCTGAAAATATATGGTTATATAGAGAAGCATTTTAGCAACTCACATAAACAAAATGATCACAGATCATGTAACAAAACCCATCCATAATAGCCTCACAATTATTTGACTATATGATTTGACGATAATTTACTATTAAAAATATATGAACCTATAGTTAGGCAGAACTTCCTGTTCATATATAGAGAGAATTTCTGGTTCCTGTCAATGACTACCTGTCTAATCAATCTTGACTATAAAATTATAATAATGTATATCTACTCCTTATATGCATTGGTAAAGAAACTTAAGTCTTTATAAATTGTTACCTTAATATACATACCAATAACACCAATAGCATAAAATATACAAAATAAAACATGAATTTGCATAATAAATATAAAATCTTTAAACATATCATTGAAATAATTAACTAATGCAGTTGGAATTATGACATATGCCATTATATATATACATACGTTTTCAATAGTCTGTCATTTTAATTACTGGTCAACGGCGTAACCCAAGTGCTTATGTAATTGTACATATTCAATAATATAATGCTAATTATAAGCTGTGTTAAGTATACAATAAACATAAATGTTTATTTACCAAGTATTTATGAATCACATCATGATTTTGACATTTTACTTCATTATTGACAACGCTATTCGCAACATCTCAAAGCGGACGTCAGGCGCATACTAAAAATGGCCAAATGCAATATCAATCAAGAATTTATGACGACTGGCAAATTTGGCGAAAATTTTGAACACTGAGGCAACCGATCGGAGACATTGCAAAATACGAACTTGACTGGAATCCACAGGTTATACGAAGAACCGGTTGAGTAAAGGTCAACACGATGATGATTATGTGTTATACATTTAAATATTTTACTAGTGTGCATAAATTTCCAGATGTTTTCCAGTTGTTTTTTTAATAAGTCGTAAAACACGATATTATCACCTTGGTGAGACGTCATTACTGCCATATATCGTGATTATGAGGTACCGATAATAGTCGACTAATTCATTCATCTCCTGACACATAGGGCAATATTACGATGTTATGCAATGGAATTTAGTGTTGTTGAGTAGTTTATATA
>JANSTX010035942.1:0-13471 GCA_027564355.1 Penthetria funebris | reverse complement strand
TCAATAATACGAGCAAGGAATGAAAATAATTGTAGTTTAACGATAAACTTCATTGATGAAGGATATTAACGAACTCCAGTTTTTCAAGAAGTATACTTGAATTACAGTGTCTTGCTATGAAGACATTTATGGATAGAATATAATATTTATCCTAAACGAGATTCTGAGGATGTTCTAACCTTGAATCCCGTTGACTTCTTCAGTATTCCAAATCTGCACTAGACTTAATAAGAGTTTTTTTTTGGGCATTCCAAACATATCCGATAATCTAATATTATTATTCGACTCGATAATAATAATCATTTTTTTAACACCGGCTATTATTACATGCAGACATATATATCCTAAATTCGAAAAATAATGGAATAGAAAGCGCAGATCGCGTTATTTTATAACTGACTATAACTAAAATAATCTATTATTTTCCTTCTTCGCCTTCCTTGCCTAATTCAGGATCAGTCCTCCTGTTTTTAAATTTTTGTAAAGTTCAGTGTGTTCAAATAATTTTAAATCCACCAATGATTAGCTATAGTTTTACATTATGAATTTTAAATATAAACGCTAAGTAACTGAGTAATAATATTAGTAGTAAGAACTATACTTTTAAATTAAACCACCAACTCAACACAAAGCGTAAACATAAATCAATTATCAGTCGAGCAGCACGACTCGAGGTACAACTGGTTATACACTCAGCAGAGATCATATATTTTGGTTAGAATTGAAAAATAATGCAAATGCAACTGATAATGATCTTTAGAATTGAACATATAGAAATTCCTATTTTGTGATTTTTACTCATCGTACAAGCTCTTATATTATTTAATATTCATTAATTCCAGATTATTATTTCAAATAAATTGAGGGGTTATGTAAAGTTTTAAATGCGGATAAACGCCAAATAATAAGTTTATTTGTCACACATTATTCGCATAATATAATTTGCAAATTAGAAAAAGAAAATTGAACAAAACAAATAAAAATGATGGATTGATTTTGGAACTTCAGCCTGGTAATTTCGTATATATTACTATATGTCGACTACATGTACATACTGCATTAATTAAAAATGAATGATGATTATTTAAAACTGAAAATTACCAGTGATTATGTATACTTAAATCTTAAATACATAATATTATAAAATTGTAATGAGAATATAGTTAAAGTCTCGAATGGATTACATTTTTCATTTTGGCTGGATGCCAAAGAACCAGACCTATCAGATAAAATATATATTTTCAAGCCTATATACTATTCATATTATTCCAGTGAATATCCACGAGTATATATTAGGAAATGCACATATTCATATATATACGACTTATACAGTATATGTATAAATATATACATATATATGTATATACTCAATTCCCATTTATTTGCGGGGGTGATGTATAAGGAAGGTATTTTATTTCCATAAGAAATGCTACTGAATTATATAATAGTTGGTTTTTAGGGAAAATTAATTTATTATTAGGAACAGGGAAATGTAATTTATGTTCAATTAATTTATTAAATAATATATACGAGTTTATATATACATTCGTATTGTTGATGCTAATAATAGTAAACAAAAAAAAACTTTGAGTTGTAATATTTTCAAAAGAATAAGTTTATTAATTTTTCTTAATGATGAATGACGGTGGCAGAAAATTTTCTTCTTCTACGACTATGTGAACGTATTCTAGATATAATATATAAAAATATATAAACTAATAATTTTGAGACGCAGTTAACCTAGCAGCTTATTTTTCATTCTCCTGGGTAATTACTGAACTGATGAGAACTGTTAGTTCGAAATCAAAGTTCAACATCTTAGCATCGGTGCTTTGATAGAGATATCTATTTATCATGTGAATTCTATAGTATTTTTAAGGTTCAATTAAAACCATTACTGTATGATATTCAACATAATGTTATTATTAGTTTATATGTTATTAGTTTATATATTTTCGTATATTTGACCGATTTGGCAAAGAACAAAATCCCTAATAAATGATAATCATATATATTAATTAAAAACAATATTACGCCCTAATTGATTCATGTGCTATTATACAATAGATCTGAGATTGTGAAACAATGAGCATATTTGATTTCAGTGATAGAAGATGATACATCTGTATCATAGATTATATTACAAATAAACAAAGAAAATGGTAGATCAGTGTATATTACGTTAGTACATCAATGTATTACACGATCAGATATCAGATATATATGTACATAATCACTAACAAATTTTAAATTTATTATTCCTAGCACCCATCATACAGTGTCATATACATATCTTTTAGTAGTTAAAGGCAGCAGTTAGCTCACAGTTGTCCTATATACATATATGTATTCCAATTATAAAAAGAAGAATCCCTAAATCTCTACAACATATATACGAGAGGTTACGTATTATAATTTCTTCTAAAAATTCCGTTTCCTTTCTCACCATCAGCATGTACTCATATTACGTCAACATATATATCAAACTTTAATATGGAATTATAGAAGCATTAAAAATTATTCATTATATACTCGTAGTGGACGAAATTTTAATTCAGTCATTTTAACTAAAAGCTTTTCTGCAAGATGGAAAAATTGAATTTACTTGAAAAAGATAAAAATTGAAAAAAAATTTGGCAGCATTTTAAAATATGCAGATAAACTAAATTGCCAAGATACATTCTCGTTGTTTTTTGTTTTATTCTTGTTTCTTAAATGAATGGTTTTTAAACTACAAGTAAATTGACAATTAAAAATTAAAAACTTTTTAATTGAAATATTTTTTATTTTGCCTTTTTTTTTCATTGTCTTACAATAAACTACTTACATAATATTAAGGTTTTCTCGTGCAATGATGGACAATGGTTGGAAAATAAGAAAATCTTTTTAGCTATTACAAACCTTTTCAATAACTTAATTTTGAATAGTTAATTTAGTACGCCTAAATCAGGTTGACTAATTAAAACATAAATTATGAATGTTTCATATAAACATGGAGCGGAATATGACAGAACGGTAAGCCTACATAAAATACCTTCAAATAGCATGTTAACGTTAAGAAACTGTGGTATATACGTATCAGCTTTTCAGCCATTATCCTTAGATAATAAATTTTTAAAATATGAAACTTTAGATTGCTTACAATATACAATGAATTTATGAATGTTTATTCATCATATGACAAATATTTGGCGAGTATTTTGGTACCTGACATTTATTTCAGAACCAACAAATCCCAAATAAGCTCCAAACATTGAAATTCCTTCACTTTTTCTATTTGTTTGCCATAGTGTAATCAAAAAGGGGGTGACGAATATAATGACCAAATAACATATAGGTTGCTCAACCCATCTTTGTCTCCTCGCGGCGTCACAGGGAACTCGATCATAATATATATATATATATATAAAATCTGGCGATCGAGGACAAAAAGAGAATTCTGTCGTCTTTTTATCAAATGAGCATCTCAGCAACAAACTAGTTAGCTAATTACTTTATACACCATTCTACCAAAATATTCAAATTGTTGATCAGTTGACTAAATGTCTCCCAAATTGGGGAAACTTAATTTTAGTTAACTGATTAACATTTGATGTTACTGAAACATATATGAAATGCGGCATCCTAACATTGTGAGTATGACGTAGGTGTCTAGATTATGACCTTTCCAACGTACAAAAAATAGTAAAACTTGTGAGATTATTATTTTAAAAAAATTTTAGTAAAATTTGTAAAAAATTATGAAAATTATCTAAATTTTTCGTATTTTGGATATTTTAGTAAAATTTTAGCCAAATCTGTACAGAGTATCTATTCTCTATTCATATATGAAAATACTATAATTAAAATTTTAAATCAGCCGAAGATGAGTAGAACCGAAGAGCTAGTTTTTAAAAATTTAATTTAAAGAAGAATAAGAAATAAAAAAAGTTTATCAATTAATACATTAAAAAAAACTTAATTATTGTTTTATCTTATGCCGTATCTATAAAATCTCATATCAATAAATTTCCGAGAAAAACTCAAAAAATTCGACAAACATTTTAGGGATTTTTAGATTGTTCTAAAGATTTTAATGAGAATCCAGTGAAATTTCTAAAGATTTCAATCTCGGTGTCCCAAGATCTCTAGAAGTGATTACCCTCCACTCGACTTATACATTACAATTTCGTGAATTAATTTGTTCTCAAGTTAAGGTGTTTATTTCCAACCGAAACCATCCACCTTAAACAAATCATTTTTGTATAGCTTTAATATTCGATTTAAATCAATGAATATCATCCCTTAATATGATCACAAACATTGAAATTCATTCATCTTCGCATCAGTATCACATTATCAAATGAAAACATTCTTGTCATAAAGGCAATACCAGAATGTAATCGTATGTAAATGTCCTTTAAAAAAAAAAAAAACAAAATACCGAAGGAAAATAAAGAAGGAAAATTTTTCATCTGACATGAAAATATTTCTATTTTCCTTTTGGCAACAAAAACAATAATAAAATAATATCTATATTTGTATTCATCTTGATAATAACAATAATAGTAATATGAATTATTTGCACCACTTGTTGAAAAAATTTCTCACATCCTGAATATGTTCTATATTTTTCTCAATTTTCCTTTTAAACAAAACGGAACATAATGACGTGAAAATAGTATATTCATAATATGGAAAACAAGAATATTTACAATTTTACGACAAAGATTATGTTAAATTGTATCTCACCAATACATACTAAAAAGGCTGGAAAAACAACCGGAAAATGAGAAGAGAAATTGAGGATGGCAATTTCCATTTGAGTAAATATGTGTGCAGTTAAAATGTATTAGTAATTCGGAAAATTTCTCAAACGTAACGATTCCTATGTATTTGAGAGAAAATACAATACCAGCCATTTTAGTCAAAATTTAGATTTCACAAGGAAAACTCACAAAATTGGTTTAAAGCAAAAATGTAAAGTTAGAATATTTGTCGAAAAATTTCATTACAAGAAAATCTATTTCTATTTCTAATTTTTCATATATTTTTTTCTAATATTTTTTGTTTTTTTTTTTTTTTTTGTATTACTTTCAAGTTTCATGTGATTTATGTGATTATTAAAATTGGAAACGAGAATAAAAAAATAACAACAAAATTGTTTGTAACACTTTCAAATGCAGAACTGTTTCGCGCGCTTACAACAAAACAGATTTATTTGTGCATATGAAATTTTCAATGCAAAAATATTGTTATTAATGATGGAAGAATCAAATAAAACACTTACCATCGCTAAATGTACAATTGAAAAAGTGTATTTAATTATTCATTAAATGCTATTTAAAAAAAATGATTAATAGTTTTTTGTAATTAAAATTATACAACATACTTATCGCCAGTTGGTATTGGGAAAATCATAGGAGGATGCATAATTTGTGAGATCAAAAATCTTACAATAAATTCCAAAGAATTCAAATAAATCCATATACAATTTGTGATCGGTGTTGAAAGTTTTAGTGGTGATAAAATCACAAAATGATTCCGTAGATATTGGTCTTTTTCATTTATTGTGTTGGAACTAAACTTGAAAAATATTAAATATTAGTAATAAACCAATTCGTAATGGCCTTGGACATTATTCCAAAAGAGACCAGCTTTTGAAATTTCTTGAGGAAGTTGGAGCACCGGCCCATATGTGATAGTCATCATTTATTACAGATCGATTACATGTTTTATGTATAACCATGTCTTCTTAACGCAATTTTCGCCAAGTCCAATTTTCATTCCATATATAGTAGCGAAATAAAAACCATAAGACTTGGGCAGCAAATTTCCATAAAAATTTAAAAAAGAATTTAAAATTTGATGCTGCTTGTTTATGAGATATTATTGCCATTGAATTTTACAAGATTAGCGGCGTGGTATGACAAATATTTTATATTTTTTTAATGTGCGAACATTCGAAATGATGACAAATGTCTATAAGTTTCACAATCGATATTTACTGGTATTTAATGGAGTTTAAAAAAGGTTATCTAGCGTATATAGCAAGAGATTTATGCACAATTTGACTGCATTATTTAGATGCAGAATCTGATCACAATCTAACGTTATGATACAAGACGAATTTTATGTAATTGGATAACTCCAACCAGATAATGTTTTGCCATAAATCATATCTCATGTAATTTTCGATTGCTAAAATCTGACGTATATCAATGACAATGACGTTCAATGTAGAAATTGTGAGTATTACTAAAATAAAGCCCGTAAATTTCTTGTAGCGATACTTTGGTCATTTGAATGTTATAGTCTTTCATATCATATAATCTGTCATGTGGTGTCAATGATATTGAATAAATCAATTTTAATTTTAAAAAATATTAATTAAAAACTTAATTATAAATATAAATTTGATAACTAAATAATATGTTCTGCCTTTTTAATAAAAGATTATGTCAGCATTTTGATTAAGTTTTACATAAGTATTTAGTATGGTTGGCGAAAAACTATTTTTTTGTGCTAGATAGAGTATTGAAAAGTATATTTCAAGTTCTGTAGGATTAATACTCTTGAAAATATATATAGCCGGTATAGAGTATTCTAAAAAGTTTAAAACTTTATATAATGAAAAGTATGAGTAAAAAATGTTCATTAAATTTATATGTAACTAGTAACAGCTACGGCTATCTAAATATATATGGCTATATGGTTCTAGTTACTAAATATACGTATACTATGAGTTATAATATACTATCCTGGCAGGATTTATGTATAATGTTATATGGCTGGGATATATAATAACCGAGTGAAGATGTACACCTTTTTCATAAAGGGGTATTATTTTAAAATCCAAAAATCACCAAAACAAGAATTATATGCGAAATACACAAAATCGATTTATTTGTATACCGTAATTTTTCATTCCAAATTAAGGTTACAATAATAATCTTAAGTCCTATATGTATATTATTATACAACTAAATATTTGTTAATATAACATAATATGTATATACTGTATCTGTGGTTATAAAATAACTCAAGGATAATGTTGGTGACTGGTCACACAAAACAGAAAAACAAGGGCCATAAAATGATAGTACTATAGGGCTATATACGAGACGAGTATATATGAGAATCATTGAAGAAAACAAAAAAATAAAATCAAAACTTTAGTGGTTTATATTGACAAAATATCGACCATATATATATATATACATTTAGTTTGATGTAGGTTTATTTGGTTTTACTAGTAGCTATAGAATTATAGGGAATAAGTATCAAGATTGGGAATTCTTCCTTGTTTCTTTTCTTGTTCGCGTGGTTGTGAGCAACGAAACTACGATACCAACATATACTTCTCTGTATAATAGCTAGACCAAATATATATTTATATAAGTGTAACAAGCTAGAAAACCTATAGTTATAAACAACGTTTGTAAATAAAGTAGGCAGAAAAACCATTTAGATTTGATTTCAAACATTTACTGGCTAAATGCCAAAGAACTCTGAAAATGTTACTTGAGAAAGAGACTATATATAGGCGGAACATTAATGCTATAATCTCAAAAGCAATTTAGGTTTTGATTTTGGTTAAATTTATTTTTGTTCTACAATATATAGTTTGTGTAAAATCACAGATAGATGTACGAGATGTACTAGCGTCTATACAATCTAAATCTATATTCATATATATATATATATATATTATAAGCTATACTTTTGTATACTAGTTCGACCATATTATATACAAACAGTCATATATCTTTTTTTTGTTGGACAAACAGCAATATAAACTGTTAAGATTTTCATCACGTTCGTACAAATTAAATAAAAGGATTTGTACTTAATTATATATAACATATATTTACATATTTCATTATCAATACGTATTAAATGACTAAACATATGGTATTTATATGTAATCTATCACTTAATTATTTTTCGCGATAAAGACATTGAAGTAGAATTTCGGATAAGAGTATGGACATGAATGAACTATGTAGGCGAAAAAATCGACAATTTATATGAGGACCCAATTAATGGTTAAATAACATGAATGTACCCACGATAAAAATCCTATTAGCATTGGTCGTGCAAATGTCCTGCATACCCTCACATTTTCGGTAGACCTTCAGCAAAATGCCAATAACTACAACAGTTGAATTCAAAAAAAAAACTGCAGTAAATTAAGTGAAAATATTGTTAAAATAAAAGTATTGAGCAATTTGTTTACAAAAGCAAATAATAATAATATAATTATATAGAAGAGGGGGGAAGGACGAAAGAAAATATTTGTGTTTTTGTCAATTTTTCGACATTTTTTAATATTTTATGACCCTATAATTTTTTTTTTAGAATATTGTTTTGACAGAACACTATAGAGGGGTTCTTTACACATAATATATTCTGCATATTTTATTCTTCACTACTAATTCAAATTTTGCAGTTGTTGATCCCCTCACAACTGAGGAGCAAACGGAGTATGTGAACAAAAAATACTGATAGGGTTTTTATCGTGAGTACAACCCCTATCGAATGTGTATAGTCCCTACTCTGGATGACAGATGCATGTATTAGTATACTTATAGTGAATATAATATACTAATATAAGGATTAAACTAATATCGATATGGATTTGAATCAAGTATTCTGATTAGTTGCATTTCTGCACAAATGCCTGTGGGCAACATAGTAGGGTTTGGCATCTGTTTACAAACTCCATTCACAAACTAGGCAATAGTCAACCTGTAAATTGATTAATTAAAATTTTCCAATTATATACATGGTGTAAGCATTTATATATACGATGACAACTTTTGGGTTACGAAAACGGACATACAATTTGTAATTTGACATATTAGAACCATGCATGAACTAATGAAATTAACTGACATGTAGTAGCAAGTGATATTTAAAATTTACAAAACTAGACGTTTATTGAGTTGTGGTGCGACACAATATGTCGAGAACAAAAGCGATCATAAACTACATCTATGAATGAAATTTCGTGGTAAACCGACTCACAAGAATAATAGTAGCGACACTGATTTATTGCTAGACAACTCGCAATATTCGACTGAAAAATGCATTTCATGATTGTGCAATAATAGTAATCTTTAAGACAGTATAGGATAATGGATCAAAATCACTTTGATTACTAAATATAATAAAAAAATCCATTCTACAAACAGACCAAAATTGTCAAAAGCATATTAAATATTTTGGCATCTTAGGAGAAAAATACTCGTATGCAATAATTCTATTCATCTAATTTGTATAGGATCACAGCCTTTCCATGAACACATGTATAAAATAAATGCAATTATATTTATCACAATGTTTTATGCATTTGTATAAATCCACATGAGTTTAATGTGCTTAGTATATATTTGTTATTTCGTCCTGAATATTCTACAAGAAAATTAAATAAGTTTAATGTTTTTCCATTTTCCTATAAATATATATATATACACGAGTATGAATATAGAAATACACAAGTACTATAACTGCATGTAATCCAAAGTAAAAGTCCTTAGTGGGAAATTAATTCCGGTGCATAAATAGATCCTATATAAAGTGTCGTTATGTACATACGAATATCATAATTTATAATAAATTTTAATATGAAAACAAGTAAAGGTTATGCTTTATTTTATAAGTTTATATATCACACTGTTGCACTCCTATTTGCAATTAATGTTTTCTTGGCATGAATAGAAATTAAACTTTAATTTTATTCATTTCAATTTAATTTATTTTTCTTTATATGTACTTTAATCATTATGTTGGTTATTTTCATAACGTTTTTACTATCAAATAGTGACTATAACTTTCGGAAATATTTTAATATTCAAGGAAGAAACAGCACCCTTCAATGTACAGACTATTATTTCAAAATTAACATTAAAACAATCAATTCTGGCATAGTTTTTTTTTTTTTCCAAATATTGTGAACGACTGAACAATGTCAATTGTTCATTAGAGGGTGTCCATATATGGTTCTTTATGGGGAAAAGTTCGATAATAATGAACAGCTATAGCTAATCATATTGAGAATAAAATTAATAGAAAAAAAAATTAACTCGAGGTAAATAAAGGTCAATAAAATGAAAAAACTGATGTCATTAAATAAATAACTCAAAATAATAAGAGAAAAATCCAATCATGCTGTCATATCCTGTCATATATGGTTCTTTATGGAGAAAAGTTCGTTAATAATGAAAAGCGATAGTTAATCATACTTAGAAAAAAATTAATGGAAAAAAAATGTCTCGAGGTAAATAAAGATCAATAAAATGAAAAAACTGAGGTCATTAAATAAATAACTCAAAATAATAAGAGAAAAATCCTAAATTGATTGAATCGTGAGTCAAAACATTATAGACATGTAGCCCATGTCTATTTTCATGTCCAAAATATATCAGTACATTTAAATATGCAACTCAAGGTAAAAGGCTAAAATACATTAAGGGAAAATGCTTAGTTTTAGGCAACTATATCTAGTTATCACAATAACGGAGTATTAGTCATTCACTCATTTGTTGATAATTAATTCGTAACATGTCGAATTCGGAAATAATTGATTATTGACTCTCATTATCCGTTAACACATGAAATAGATTTCAGTGAATAATACGATCGAGAGTTTATATCTTTATTGTAAGCAGTAAGTATAATTTAATTAAAACATTATTTCATGTCAATTATTTATTATGATAATCTAGACTCAGGTAAGTAAAGTTTAGTAAGAATAGATGGAAACTTTTAGAATTAATTAACATGAATTGGAATCATTTGAATTAAGTTTTTACTACTAGAATGTTATAGCAAAGACCAGTGATGGTTAAATTTGCAACATTATCTCCAGCACAGCTGTTGATATAATTAAATAAAATGTAATTTTCATAATTTTTCAGTCAATTTTGGACTTGTTCATTCATACGAGAATTGTCGAGAATTTCAAAAAAAAAAGTCTTGAGAACAAATTCAGAAATTTTCCAACTTAAAAAACTATATTAAGTCAATTATATTATGGTTCGGTTCTATATTTGAATAATTCTGTACAGATGAGCTGACATAAATCCCTATGCTATATAGAATTATCTATTGGTAAGATATTTTTTCATATTGATAAATATTTAAATATTGAATCAAATACCAGTGATTGTGGCAATGCTGTTAATTGACTTAATTATCTATACAAATTTGGTAAAAGAAACTATTATCGATGACTAATTTAACCAGTAGTGTTATATATTTATAGGAAATGCACATAAACAAAAAACTAACTAAAAACGACAACTGTCAATGATAATAACATAAATTGTTTGAAATCTCTTTAAATTTGTTAAAGGAACCAACAAACAACGAATTCAGAGTTTATCGAGATTTTTAGTTTATATATTCAGCATATTATATGAATTTAAACTTTGTAAATAACTTAACATATGTGTATATATACATCCTTTTGAACATATGGGATGGAAAATAAGGAAAAAATAAATAAACTTAAATAAATTTCAATGTTCAAAGTGATAGCATCTCTCTTGAGAATATAGGCATTTGCCTCGTGCTATAACTTGGCATTTATCCAGAAAAACTTTGTGTTCAAAACACTAAGTTATTCCATACTTGCCTGCCTACCTATTTGTTGTTTATATCGAATATATATACATAAATATATTTAATGTATATATAGTTCCTCATAAGTATAACAACATTTATAAGAGATGAAAATCCTAAAAGTGTTATCAAAAGATTTTCCAGTGAAACATTTCAATTTATTTCAATTGCCAACAAAAAAGAAAAAAAAAATCAACCCTCTCATATACTACTCCTCGTTTAATGAAAGTTCAAGATTAATAAATTTGAATATAGTAAAATTAGAAAAGTTTTAAGCAATTATTTTTAAACTAAAATAATGTAAGATTTCTTGTCCGTAAAATTTGAAGAGCAAATATTAGGTCCGTATTGAATTTCTACACTAATCAAATAGTTTAAACCTTAATTTGTATATTGGTATGAGAATGTTATGTATAATATGTCAAGATGTTACAAAAACAAACATGTGATCCTTAGGAATTTATAGATATAATTAGTTAGGGTATGGCAAAGTAATATTTAAGAGATGAATAGGTGTAATAAGAAGGGCATATGAATAATGTCCTTAACAATTCAATCATTTAGAAGAAGGAATACAAATATTCAAAAGTTTAATTATTAACGAAACTTGATTACTGAGCATAGAAAATGTAAAATGTAATTGACACACATTGGTAATATTGTTTTGACAGTCACAAAATCGCTATGGACAAGTGGAAGCATGGTATAGACAAGACCTGGACAGAACCGAATCTAGCAACAATTATCTGGAAATGAAGGCAGATGGTTCGACCTAAAATATTATGTGCAATTGTGGGTTAGTGGTAGAATTAATACAAAGAAAAAGTATAGTACTTACTATACTTATTCTTTGTTTGACATTGTATTTAGATTTTGTCAAAGGTGAGATGATGATTCAAGGATCTAAGTCAATCAAGAAAGTTCTGAGAATTTAATAAAAAAAATATGAGTGCTAAATCAAATTCAAAAATATTAAGTTAGTACACGTCACCTTAAGAAACTGAAGCTGATTGATGAGGTAACATGTAAATTCTACAATGGTCATACTAACTTATACTGTAATTTAATGGGTAATTCAATTATTAGGTGAAATTATTTTTTTTTGTTTTTGCAAAATTAGACTTTTAGCGATCTTGCGATGTAAAAAAATCGACATACGGACCAATCTTATATATAAATTGTTCTCATGAAGGTACATGTCAAATTGTTTTTTAAAAAAACTATTTTGAAAATTACACACGATACAAAACCATTACACAGATTATTTTTTAGTTAATGAAATGTTCGATGAACTGGTAAAGCAAGGGTATTTTATTCATGTGTTGTGAACGATTGTCAATTCTAAAGGATAAGATAGCTAATAGACGTAGACAAAGGTGGCTACTAGAAATAGAGTAAACATGAAAAATACGTCCAGTTTATATTCCAGCACCTTTCTTTTTTTCTTATTTTCTTTGAAAACCTTTAAAATGATGTATAATAAATAAAGATTTTCTAACGTTTACGTTATATAGAATAAGTTTAACATAAAATTTTATTTTATACCTTTTTTCCAAGCCAAGGAAAAGTGCATATACTCGTACCTACTTACGAGTATATCGCACTAAAAAAAAAAAAAGAAAAAAGGAGAACAAAAAATAAATAAATAAAACAAAACATATAAGTCCTATTTCCACCATAATTTTTGTTTTTGTTGCTATTTTATTTCCCTACGGAAAATGGAATAAATGCTGAAAAGGTTCTAATTTTTCCTTTCGTGTTGTTTACCAACTGAACGGCGTTGTAAACACATTATAAGATTTTCTATGATTCTGATAAGACGAGAAATATATTTTTTATTACAGACTATATGGTACCATATATA
>JANSTX010035931.1:0-13471 GCA_027564355.1 Penthetria funebris | reverse complement strand
GAAATGATTACCATAAGGATTAAGGGTGGTATAATATAAGATTTTTCAGCATAAATATATGTAAACTCGTAAATGCAAAGACATTGTAATGAATAAATGCAGATCTTATATGGTTCCTGCTAGTAAATTGGGTAGGATTTAAAGGTTAAAAAACATCCTTACATTCCTATCTGTGGTATACCATATATAATATACTGATGTTCATCTATAATATAAACAGCAAGGAGAACATGATTATATAAGAATTTTACTTTGAAAATAAATGATGATCCTAACATTAAAACAAGTGAACATAATTTTAAGGGAGGTAAAATTTGTTTCTAGAAAAGTAATTTCATAGAAATTGATCTTATGTTATGTTCATCTTCTGAAAACATGGGACACTTTAAATTAAAAAAAAAACATTACATAATTGGGAACAAGTAGATATCTTTGAACGACTTTTGTTCCTCATTATTAGATCCCACATGTCATCACTAATTCATTTCATTCTTTCATAACTGATACAAATATTCTGGTTTTGCTACACTCGAAGCGTCTATGCTAAACTCTTTTGGAATGATTATATACTAGATGTGGCAAAGAACGTGGCTAGGTAACGTTGCGAACAATAATTTAATTCAGAAAAATTGCTATTATATAAAAATCGCGTATAAGGTCGCTTATTTATGGTCTGGTACCCGAGTGACTATCCCTCATTTTTTCAACAGAATTCAAGCCATTCGACTTATTGGTGACACGATCTGAATGAAATTTATGGACATTTCCGGTCCCATAACAACTGTGAAAATTTCTCTAAGAACAAAAGAATTCACATAACAGGTTTTAGATTTTTTTTGACGTAAATTTCATGAAAAGTATATGCCTACTAGACGGACATTTTGCTATTATCCCGGTTCCGGTCCCATATCAACTGTGAATATTTCTCTAATAACGAAATAATTACAAGAATATTTACAAGAACAGGTTTATGAATTTATTGAGGTAGTTGCATTTAGTGGAAGGGGCTAAATTTCACAAAAGATGTATTTCTACTAATCGAACATTTTGCTATTATCCAGGTTCTGGTCCCATATCAACTGTGGAAGTTTCTCTAACAACGAAAGAATTTTTACAGTTTATAAAAACGAGTTTTTGAAGTAGTTACATCTGGTAGAGGAGTCTAAAATGTTAATAAAATGTGTATTTCCACTAGGCGTACATTTTGCAATTATCCTTTTTTAGGTCGCACAACAACTGTGGAAGATTCTATACAACGGAAGAATTTACTAAAATTATGGATATGAATGTGCAGGAATTTGTGAATATTTGGGTTAAAAATTAAAAATGATAAAAGTTCGTAAAATTCAGGAAACACATCCTCGAAAAGATGGCACCCCAGACGAAAAGTACGCGACATAAACGTAACTCAAAATTTAAGCGTGCGAACAAACGTAAATGTAACAGAATGTTGGTGTCACAACCGAGCTAGTCGTGTATTAAGTGAAAATACATAAATATTGGGCAAAATGCTGACAATCTCAGCAAAACAATTGCCATGATAATATCTATAGAAGAGTGTTGGCGCCACAAAAAGCAACCAATTTCTAAAGGCCAGTGATATACTGTATCAAAGATTACTAAAAAAAATTATTTATGAACTCCAGATTATATAATAAATATTTATGTAAATTGTGTTGTCTGCAAAATGACTGGTTGAGTACAATTTCGAACTCCTGGTAGAATTTATTACTTTTAGAAACTTAATAGGACATTTCTGTAATAGTATTATTTTTTTCAATGTTTTTAAAACTTTACAATATTGACTCAGGACCTTAATAGTAAATTTCCGACTTCGTAAATCAGTAGATTATGTAGCATGGCCAAAATTATTGATTTTTAAATAATAAACTGAGTGCCTAATACATTTTTAATATTTATTTTAATTAGAAAAAAAAAACAACCAATTGCTAAAGGTCATGGATATGCTGTATCAAAGATTAACAAAATATTGTCTTATTTATGAACTCCTGGTTATATAATAAATATTTATGTAAATTTTGTTGTATGCAAAATGACTGGTTGAGTACAATTTCGAACTTCTGGTAGAATTTATTACTTTAATAGGGCATTTCTGTAATAGCTTTATATTTTTCACTGTTTTTAAGACTTTATAATATTGACTCAGGACCTTAATAGTAGTTTTCCGACTTCGAAAGTCACTAGGTTATGTAGCATGGCCAAAATGATCAAATTTTATATAATAAACTGAGTGCCTAATACATTTTAAATATTTATTTTAATTTGAAAAACAAAAAAAAACAACCAATTGCTAAAGGTCATGAATATGCTTTATCAAAGATTAACAAAATATTGTCTTATTTATGAACTCCTGGTTATATAATGAAAATTTATGAAAATTCTGTTGTATGCAAAATGACCGGTTAAGTTTAATTAAGTTATTTACTAGGTTATGTAGCATTGTGCCTATGCTAAATAGAATCTAATTGACCGGTGATTTGTTCAGCATCTATGAGTCGAAAGGCTCGTTTCTGAATTCTGCCGAGAAAAGCAAGAGTTGTCGCCGCAGCCCCAGCCCATATGTAAGATTTACCAAAAATAAGACACGGCAACAAACGTTTGTATTTGTTCAAGGGTAATATGGAAAATAACAGTGTTATTGTTAGTAGTAATTTTTCATATTAAAGTTATGCTAGTTGGTATTCGTATATTTATTAATAATTTTGAGAACGAGTGTTGTATATTCATATTTTTCATCGTAAATCCAGTATGAAATTGGAATAATATACTTTATAAAAATATCGATTGGTTTTCGAAGAAAAATAATCTTAGAAGCGATCTGAATATTCGACTTCCTTTGCAAATGTTTCTAACCAATAATTAATATTTTATTCATTATACATTAAAATATAATTATATATACTAATTAATATACGCCATTGTGCCATTATTTAGAAGTTTGTAACAGTGATTTGATTTAATTGAATTATTGCGTAAGGAAATGTTGTTACTTCATATAATTCAGTGTATACTTTTAATATCACAAACTCAAGCATATGTAGAAACATTTTCAATTTCTATTATATTATACAGATAGAAACAATTTAGATTTAATTAAAAACTGAAAAGCTAAATAATATTAAGAGTTCCTTTTCAAAATGTTGATAATTAAAAGGACAGTTATTTTAGTCCGCAGTATTAATCGCTACAATTTACTTGGGTATTACTCGTACATATTTTTTACCATAGAAATAAAAACTTTTAGATTCCATTTCTATGTCATTTCTCATCAAATTTATTCTTGGCATGTATCGAAAATATAAATATACTCATATTTTTCATCTAATAAAATTCAGGATAGTCTGTAAAAAAAAAAAAAAAAGAAAAAGGAAAACGCACAAAAAATTTAAAGGCGATATCGCCATTCATCATAAAAAGCAGAAGAATTTACGTCTTTTGGATGTATGAGTTTAAAAGGATTGAAATTCAAGAGATAAAGTAAATCTGTAGCAGTTTTGAGTCCAGCTATTAAATTTTATCGGATGCTGTGTGTGACGGAAATGACAAAGTCCTATTTTATTTAGTATATGATGCTCATCCACAAATTCTAAGGACAAGTGAAATATAAAAAAAATGAAAAGGGAAAAAGAAACACGAAAACGATGAGGAAAAGTATGTGAATTTGTCAAGAATTTTTATTAAATTTATTATATTAGTTGACACAAAATGAAAGACAAATTTATTTAATATAATAAATTAAATTGTTGTATAATGGAATATAATAGGGATACGTACATTGGGATTTGGCAAAAGAATTCCTGATTAGGTACAGAGAAGTCATAATTAAAATTATACAAAACTTTTCACAATTACTATTTTCCGAGTTTAAAATACTTTCCTACCATAAGTTCAACAATTCTGTTCTTAAAACTCGTATAACTAGAGGAGTCTACAATATGTCACTAAACGGCATATGAAAGACCAGATCATGATCATCATTTCGACTGTTATTGTTCACGATCTCTGTATACCTCTCCCTAATGACGGTTCTTTGCGACGTTGCTATTGGACGGTTTTTTACTACCATGCGACTTAATATTACCGACCGCGCTCGCCGCTGTGTATCACCGTTATAATTCCACTTTCTCCGATAGACAATTTTGTTTCTCGCCTGCAAATCTGCAAGTCTACACAAATTCTAGTTGGATATTGTATTTGGCCAGAAATTTGTAAATATGCACCTGAAGGCAACAAGCAGGATTTCAAACAGATTGAATCATTTAAAATAAAATACTTGAATTTAATTAAATTAATGATGAATTTTCCACAAATTTACTTGTTTTCAAAATGAAACATTCATGACGAAAACTGGAATTTATATTGCGATGTTATTTGTCACCTTCCAAGCTTTGCAGCCATACAATAGTATCGATAAGCCAATGTTTTTATTTAAATACGAAACTTCACATTTCTATTCAGCATATCAAACATTTGCCGGCACTTTTGTATACGGAACTTTGCATCTGTTTCGCCACCACCATCAATTGTCAAAGAACTTTCCAAATATTTCTTTGACATACCATATTCGTTATTTGTTACGTTGTTGAACCAGACCAGATAGATAAATAATTTTTGACGTTGTTCAAAGTATATGTAGGAGGATATTTCATATCATCAAAATTCTTTCATAATTATTAACACAATATTTGCAGATATTTTCAGTGTTCATTAATTGGAAATTCGGCATAGTATGCCCAGACATTTGACGACAATATAGAACTGCATAAATATTATAAATTTTCATGATGAGTAACCGATTTAATGGTTCACTAACGATTTAGCAAATGGACCAATAAATTATAGAATCAGAACACATTTGCAGCCACATTTAAACAAGTAACTAAAAAATGTTCTCAGTTGTCACCAAATAGATATAAAGATTTAGATGTTCAAGTTACTTGGGGTTCTGTTGATCAAAAATGATACAAGAGACACAACTTCAAATAGTAGAGAAATCGAAAATAATAAATCAGCTGGCGGGCGGTAATATATGCGGCACCGATAACAAAAGCACACTCAATGTTGTAGACGGCCTTGAATTGTATTCCATTTTTATTTTAGATCCAATTATTATTGAAATGTGTGTCTAAAATGATGATCATGGTCCGTGGTATGTTTCGTAATACATAATGCAGACTTTTGTGGAAATTTTGTTGAAGAAAATTCAATTCTTATATATATATACATGTATATACAATAGTAAATATTGTGAACAATTTCAACTTTAAGTAGAATTGTACCATTGTGTAGCCTTAGATGTTTTGATGTCAAGTATGCAGACATTTCATTAATAACATTCTTTAAGTATTTTACAAAATATTTGTAATAGGATTTTCAAATCTTTCATCATGTCTGAGTTTGTCTTGTTTTGAAGGCATTCATCCATAAAAATGCTTTATTAAAGACACTTTTATTTTGTGAACATAAATAGAATATAAGTTGCAACTTTCTAGAATGATGCTTTGATATTTGTTCACTAAGTACTCTATATTTTGGTCACAATCATAGGCCATAAAACTGACAAATACTCTTATCGTATTTCCGGTGAAACTAGAGAAACCACTTTGAATGGAGACATCGACTTGATAGACACAATTTGTGTAGATCTCAATTTGAAATAATTGATATCCATTCGCAAGTGGACAGACGATTAAAATGATGTTGATGATAATGATGTTAACGATAATTGATATCTAAGCGTGACACAATCGCAGTCGTGACCTAAAAATTTGCAGTTCTTTGCCTAACCGAGTTGCAGCAAGTTCTTCTATCTTCTGTTAAGCGTAATATATCAAACTTAACTATTGTGCAACTTGCTATATTGTTAGGTAGTTGTAAATTTAATCAAATTAAAAAACTTAAAAATTTAAACGATAGACAACTAAAGTAACAGAATTGTGATTGCGGCTCACGTGAATATATTTACGCAGTGCGAATATTAGCAAATGTACAGTTAGGATTATTTAATTACTAAATCATTCACATTAGAAGTCTGGTTAGATACATTGTTAATAATAATCCTGCGTTCGTGATTTTATTCAACATTGTAGATATAACATAGAATCGGTTCGCTGATAATAAAAGGTTAAGTAAGTAAACCAATATTGTTCAATCGTTGGTTTAAGCAGTACGGCAAAGATGCATCGAATATTTTATTCTAAGGTTAATCGATTCACCTTTTTATTTCCTTAATGGATTATGAATTTCTAAATTGGCAATACTTGAGATGAGTAGCCTATCTTATTTATATATATACAATAGTAGTTTTTTGAGAAAATGCGAAGTAATTCGCCAACACTACTTGGACTTCAATTTTAATAAATTTATTTCGACCGGGTCTTATAAGCATAACGGTAATTTACAAACAAAATTGTTTATCAATCAAAGTTTTTGTTTACGTAGAATTTTGAATTAAAAAATAATTTTTAATATTTCTGCTCGCCTGTTACACATTAGATGGATTTGAGATATTTTGTTAGGACACGTTTAATGTGTTTTATTTTTACTTTTAATGGATTATGAGTTCCTAATACAATACTAGATTTTTGACTGAAATTATTTTTCGAACACACATTGAAAATTATTCCGTTTTCTAGTTCCCAACTATGGCTCTGGCTAGATAGGTGTGTTAATTTTAAGTGTACATTTTTAGGGTTCAGTGTTTTCTATGATTCTGTTCGCCTGATTCTGAATACTTTTGACTACAGTTATTAATCGAAGTATTCTGTCCATTTCATCAGCCGTATGTTATTGAAGATTGGATTAATTGTTGTAGCAAGGAATTTGCTAGTTTTTTTTTTTTTTTTTAAATAGAACCTATATGCAATGTATCGAACAGTAAACATTTTTTTTTGTTATTTCATTCAAATGTGGATTGTTTTCATTTAATTTGGTATCTTATTTTGGGAGATCTCTAAAAATACTATATAATAATCGTTTTCATTCAAGCAGTTATATTGTTTAGATGTAATTTCCGATGCTCTAGAAATATTAATATATGACAAAAGTAGCAGAATATCATTAGCGAATTCAATTTTGATAATAGTATAAAAATTTGAATTGGATTTGATGCACAGAACAGGATGACATACCTCACAATATAATAAGTATATAAATTATCTGACTTCTATCTTCAATGTATTTTTATTGAATGATGACATCCTATTGTCTTTCGATGTATACATTAGATTATTAGCCCACACATTATCAAACGCCTTTACGTAATCTACAGACTCACAAGTGAATAATTGTTGATTATATATGAGCTAATTATATCTAGCATGACTTGTGGAATAGAGCTTTTTCTAAACGTATTTATTAGATGGGAATCTAAATTTTGCTTATAATGCTGTTAATTATGTTACTCTTTTGATTCGTATAGTTTTGATACAGCTGAAGGAATTGAGACGTGCTCATTTTACGATTTTATTACAAACATTTTCTTGCACTGGGTTTCACCAAAACAAAAATTATGACTATATCATATGATTGATATGAATGATATTGTATTCTGCACCTTGAAACTACACGTAAATCTGGATAGTTCCTACTCTTTGTAATCATTAGGTGAATCATATATCTATCAACTATCGTTTTTATAGTAATAATGTCATTACATTTTTATGATTAAATAACGTCATTAAAATGCAAATGATTTAATTTGATTCAATCCGGAAAATAGAAAAGAAAAAGAAAATAGAGAGTAAAATTACCATTAAAATTTAATGACGTGTTTGACGATTCAGTGGAAAGATAAAAATAGATAAAAATTCTATTTTCGTACACCACTTTATGAGCTCTCCTTTGAGCAAATATAAAAATAAATTTTCATTTTTTCTGTGTTTTTATTTTCCCTAATAAAAACTCATAGATGAGAGTGACTTCGAAAACTGAAATGTTGTGTTATTTTTTCATTTTATTTTTTATTTATTTTATTTTTTTATTTTAACGAAAAAAAAGTTATAAAAATAATGATAGTCGTGCATGAAAAAGATTATTAACACATAATATCTCAATACATTAGCATCTGAAGCAGAAACGTGTACAAAAAAAATAAAAACACGTGCAATTATTTTGGTGTCTAAATTCTTAGTTTTTTATTGACGGAAGTGTTCAGGATCGCCACTCTTTGCCTCAGAGCAGTGACTATATACATTCGATAAAATATGTTCCAGCGACAAAAATTGAATTTAACTTTTGCTGACTTTCTACATATTTCATCTTCAGACACGAAAACTCTATCAATAGCCGTTTCCGAGATATTTGCAATTTAAATAAAATAGATCTTCTGTTGATTATGATGTCCTGATACAAATTCACAAACCTATGTACCAACATTTTTTCATCAGAAACAAAAATTGCAATTTCTCGTAAACGTTAGGAGATAGAGACATTCTGATTCAACATTAGTTTATAAATCAGCAATTTCAAAGAGAATGAAATTAATACAGATTCTTTCGTCAAATATATGGAATCTGGCAAATATTGACATGCTACAAATCTGTATATTGAGATGATAAACAATTTCATATAGTGACGAAATTGGTTTTGGATATAGGATAGTTGTTTAATATAACGTAACATGAAGAAGACAATGGAATTAAAGACGGTTAATTAAATAAGCCAAACATATCAATCTGTATTAAAAAAATTATTTTTATTAGAATAAATCGAGTAAGATTATATACTTACGAAGAATAAAACAAAAAAAATGTGACTTAAAGCAGAAATTATTCTTTAAATCCTCTGGGTTAAAAAATGGCAGTAGCAAAAATCATTCTATATACTGCTTGCCTAATTTAGACGCCTACATACATCAACATTTTTATCACCTAAAACAAAATATAAAGTCCTCCACATGTATCAACCCTATGGTTAACCATAAAGTTTCTATAAATACATAGGTGTATGGGATATTCTCCATTGAAAATATACAATCTATTCGACATATTTAAAAATATGCCCATTTCCGAATAGATTACCCATTTAAAAGCATATTCATTTGGGATCAGTATTTGCATAATAATTATTATAGACATTGCTGTTATATGATATTTTAAAAAAAAGGGAAATAGTGAACAAGAAAAAAAAAAATTTATAAATATGGAAATTGAGAAAATTTTAAATACATTAGAATTACATGCGGTATCGAAAATATACGAACATAAATCCCATCATCTTCTGAATATTTGAAATTCAAATTCCATTCGAAATTTGACAGCATTTTATTTTAAAATGATATACAAGTTTATATGCATGTTACACGAAATGCTAGTTGAGCTCTCCAACATACATTCCATAACTATATTCCAACCTTATTATATTAAAATATTTAAATATTTTCAGAGTCTGGTGAACTATTAGTTTAAATCATTCTATTTATTAAAATTTATAACCTTGTTTTTTATAGAAATAATAAAAACAATTTAAACTGATCGGAGATTTGGGTACTGCAAATACCCACAACGTCATAATAAATCGGAATAAGAATATTCAAATCAACTGTTCGCATTGTGTTTATATATGTACAGTTTATCAGTCTACATATGTAACCGTTAATGGGATATTTTTTAATTTAAACAAAAAATATACTTGCTTTTGTTGTTATGATCTCCTGATACAAATCTTCAAAATTATGAAAATATGCATTATCTTATAATTTTTTTACCAATTGCACCAGAAAAACATAAGTTTAAACTGGTGATATCATTGAATAGATAAGACTGGAAGTTACTTGCTATTCAAGCGAAAGTACATGTACTGGTTACACAGTGTCTATATATGTACAATCCATGAGACTACATATGTAACCATTCATGGCATATTTTTAATTTTAAACTTAAAACTATACTTGCTTCTGTAGTTATGATCTCCTGGTACAGATGTTCAAAATTTTGGTAATAAGCAATATAATTCTGCATCAAGGACAAACAATTTTCAATAACATGAAGCAAAACAAATTGTGAATTTGAATTTTAAAATAGTTTCTAATATGATTGGCTGTCACTAAATTAATATTTACGAATGAGGGAAACATAACACTTTATGTGGTCTCAACGATATAACACTTATGTGGTATCACAGGAATATACTTATGTATTGCATAAACTTTTGAAATCAGACTCTTTTTCCGCTACGAGGTACACTTGAATTTTTAATAACATACAGACGTTTCGGACAACCTGATACTATAATTGAATTGATCACTTGAATTTTTAAATACCTTCTGACATTTCTGCGCACCTGATACTATATTTTAAAAAAATTGTTTAATGCCCTATTTTGCTCATGTGGTCTGCAAAATTTACCAGTGCATCTAATCGGGTGCATTGGTTCTAAATTACAAAATTTTGCAACTTCAATACACACATTAAAGTAGTAAATTATGTAATACTATCGGGAATTGATGTAAGTAACATAAACTTTTCGACAAATAAAAGCATTTAAACCCTTTTGATTTTCTATTCAATCTCCTAGACAGTCACTTTCTATTTGAATAATGTACGTCCTCATTAGTTTCGATTACAATTAATTTTGGAATCTGAAATACTGATATTGATTTAAGCAAGTCACTTGCCAGTATATATGTCTGTGGAATTTCAATAGGAGATTATAAATCCACTTTATTATAAGTTTTCCAAGCTAAATATAGAAAACAAACATTAAATAAAAAATCAAAAGGAAAATCTTTCACATTTCAAATAAATATCAATCAAATATGAAAAAAAAACCTGTTGAATTGATTATAAAAATAGACGAGAAATCTATCGTTTCACATTCATGACAAAATGAAAATGTTTGTTTTTAAAATTTTCTTTTACTTTCCTATTTAACAATATTATTATAGACAACAATGAAATTATTGCTTCCGGAAAAGCCATACCAACTGCGCAAATGTGTAATACGTAAACATTTTCCGAATGTTTTTCGAAAATAGTTTGGGTATAGGCGATACAGGCGTGTGAACAATAGCTACAACTGAGTTTTTTTTCTATATATTTTTCAAAAATAATGTCAAGTATTCATTGACTTGACAGGATAACACAACGAGCGGCAGAGTGAAATACATAATGGAAAAAAAAGAACAAAATACAGAAAATTCAAAATATATATTATACATTTTAAATTGTTTATTTACATATAAAGAGAATTTTCAATTAAAAACACACTTTAAAGGTGAAATTAATATACAAAGTTTTAAATTTTCAGTTAAAGTATAGACAACAATTTAATTTAACAACTTAAATTCAATATCATAACAAACTGTATTCCAAGTGTATTTCATCACAACAGTTCTGATTGGGATGGTTTACTAATTTTTTAATATACTATATTCGACGGGCCGATGTCTTCGATTTGATGATCAGGATCGTGCTGTCAATATATTCTTTTTTATATTTTTCATTGGATTGAAAATATATATTCCAAATACCTAAAAATCGGTCAAGGAAAATTTGGTGTAGAAGTTTGTATATATAAGGTGAAACTAGGGTTCTTGCACTTGATATTTTCGGCACTTTTGATAAATTCTGATATGGAGCATTATTAATCAAGCTACCGTATAATAAAACTCATCCTGATTTGGGATTGTGGCGTTCTAATCAGGTTAGTGCTGTGGTACATAATATTTACAAATTGGATATGGGATTTCCCAGGGTTGCGCCTTGTCACCCACTTCTTTTCTGTTCTTTATCAATAATCTCTTAACACACTTCAAGTATGCGATTTACAGTTACGCTGATGATAGTAGCCTGCATCACTCCTATACAAACAAAAGACCATTAGGGGCTATGATCAATTTTTTTCGCTTGTATTTGGACATCCCTCTAAATACTGATCTAAAACTAATTTCTGACTGGGAACGCAGAAATTTAATACATTTTAATGCTACTTAGATGCAAATATTTCTTCTGTCGCAACAGATCATACACAGGTATACAATTTGATAGTATTTTACTGGGTAACTCATCGGGATTGTTACTCTCGCTCAGAAATTTCAAACTTCCATGGAATGATCACAATTTTATTGTGGCCAAAAATGTCGCCTATACATGCTTGGTTTTCTACATCGCTGTAAAAAGTATTTTAATACAGAAAATATTGCCTTTGTATATAAAGCATTTATAAGACCTCTAATGGAGAGCATGACTCACATATATATGGGTTAGGGCTATGACTCCAGTGACCATCACTGATTTCTTTGACATAATTCAAAGTCGGAATTCTCTTCGTCATATACGTAACGTGGCTGCACTTACAGTGTGTGTTTCTTTAACATACACAAACCGTTCGATTGACACACTGCTCGCATTCTATCGAATTTACATTTGTGTGCAATAGATTCATTTAAATTTTACATCGATTATAGTTTTGTAATTCTTTTGCTCTTTCCAATAAATATTATAAATTAAAACTTACTGATTTAATGCCCGTTCATTTGAGCCACTTTGACTCTGTTGATGATCATGACCACGTCTTTCCTTATGTACAATACCCATCAATTTCATCCATGGATTATTTTGGGTACCATGACCCATACCACCACTTTGCCACATCGTCATTTTGAAGAATAATTTATAATGCCGTATAAATTATTTCAAATTTGATTTGATGTCCGCTGTTGAATCATTGTGCATATTAAAAATACTGATAATTTAAATTTTTAAACAAATATTTCGATATTAAACATTTTAAAAACAACAAAAACAAAATGAAATTACAAATTAAAAATTATTTTTCTGTACACAATCACTGCAATATAAGAAAATGTCACATTTTCACTTGAATTAGAAAACCAAAAAACCAGCACTGTTTTGAATAAATCTGATAAAAAGGTATCATAATTTTTTTTCAGTGATGTCACAACATTTTTAAATCATTTGTTTTTAAATTTTTTAATGTTTTTCTTTAATATATTTTTTTTTAAAATACTTTTAAATGGATTTTTTACGAAATAATTTAAATTGATGATTATTTGTTTAAAAAACTTGTTTATTATTTATTTCCATTCTTTGTTTAGAATTATTAATTTTTAAAAACAATTTTAAATTACTATTTTAATATATTATAGATTATAATTAATTATTAGTTAGGGGATGGACGTTTTTTATTATTTTTTTTTTACATATATTAAAGTTGATTTATTAATAGGATAATTTTGAAAATAATTACAATTTTAAAATTAAAATTCTATCTAATTATTTAAACGCAATTTATTTTAATTAAAATAGCAAACGATTTATACGATTTATAATTAATTATTGTTATAATAAATAATTTTTATGATAATTTTTTTGATATATTAAAATTTACTGTAGATATGATTTATTTGGTTTCTAATTTTTTTTAATCAATTAATTTTTAAATTTTTTAAGAGAATATTTATTTTTTATATGAGTTTTTTTTTCTATTT
>JANSTX010035920.1:0-13471 GCA_027564355.1 Penthetria funebris | reverse complement strand
GACGGACGGACGGACGGACGGACGGACGGACGGACGGACGGACGGACGGACGGACGGACGGACGGACGGACAGACGGTAGAGTAATTAGTAAAGCGAATACTCTTGTTTGCTGGTGAGTTCGGGAGTTAATATACACGGACGAACGGACGGACGGACAGACGTACACACGGTAGAGTAATGAGTAAAGCGAATGCTTCTTCTTTGCTGGTGAGTTCGGGAGTTAATGTACATAAAGTTGACTAGCAAGACATTAAGCTTTTATTTCTGGCTACGACCTCATGTCATAAATATCTTGTGATCAGGTTTTTGACAGTTTCAAGGAAAACAATTGTTGAACAACCTCTGAATGCTAGTCGGTCATTGCGTGTAATTATACATAATATTATATTGGTCAAATTTATAACTGATTTGAAATAGACAAACTGTACATAAATAGTGAAAAATACTATTGTACTTCAAATGGAAAAGTAACAGATAGATAACTTAATGACATCTACAGTAGGAACTTATGTAATTTTATTATAAGTTAAGTGTCTGTCATAAGTTATAATCAAATTGATATATAGTCTTAAGATAAAATTTGATGATATTTTGTTCGCTACCTCTTAGCATTTGATTGATGATAATTCTAGCTCAAGAAAACTTAAACCAACAAGCGATTGGTTCCTAATAATAACAAAACTCGAATATATATAAATATATATACAGCTTTCATATACGTAAAATATTGTGTTAAAATATTTACTTTTATGTACCATCACGTACTAGATGATAAATCTGTCTCATTAGAACGCAATAAGTCCATAAAAACATCCATTAAATCAAAATTTTAAATAAATTAAAATTATAGTATTACTGCTAATAATTTAATGTTACTAAAAATTCAAATATCGAAATGCAAATAAAAGTATTAGCATAAATTACGCTAATTTATATGTTTATTATATATTTATAGTGTAATATAAATTAGCAATCAAGCATTTTACATATGACAAAACCATTTTACGTGACTATTCACAAATTATTTTACAGTATAATTTATTGATAAAAAATATTACGTGACTTAATTAGCATTAATAATTTAATTTAATTAACTGATACATAACTGGTAATTTGCATTAAAAAAAATTTTGAGAGTACTTGCATATTTTCAAATATTAATGTGCAATCAAATTAAATATACAATAGATAATTAATTAGGTATAGCAAGATTGACTTTCAAAACGAGAATATAACATAAAAATGTCGTCTTTCTCAATACACAAAGCAAGTAGTATTGTGTCATATATATCGAATGAAGTGGCTGACTATCATCAAGGTGTTACTCAATCCATCTTAACCTCCATACGCGGTATCAGCAGTAAATCGATAACGATATATGTCAGTAATGGCGTGTAAACGAGAGTAAAATCATGGTGTTTGTAGAATACTTGAAAAAACATCTCAACAATAGCTGAATGCATAAATATAAATCTTAGTTTATGCTTGACTGCTTTTTCAACCACTCGACCCACATACGCTCAAATGCATCAACTGGAAGCAAACCCCTATGATATTATCGGTAGGTTGGAACAGTTCATAATTAATAACACCTAGCTGATTTCACCAAATTCACAGCAATAAAACCGTTTTTTTTTTTTTTTTTTGGAGAAACTGTTCACAAGTCAAAAAAAGTATTTCCACGTCTCTCGGTTACAGTTCATATGGCATCCAATTTCCTTGCTTTTGAAACATACCTATTGCCTTGAGACATCATGAAATGACTTGTTGTGTCACTCCTACTGTTTATGTGTATTCTTCTTGCCTTTGACACACTGATCCAATAATGCCTTCCTTTACGTATCCTCCGTGTCAAAATCACCACTTCTGATCCATTTAAACCAGTATTTACAAGTTAAAATTGAAGTAATATGGTTACAAAGTCAGCTGCATTTTTCTTCAAATGAAAGCAAAAAAAGTAAAGCTTGCATCAAACTGCGTTTCATTGACATAAAAAAGTCGACACATTCGGATTTAAAAGAGGGCTATGATGCTTACACTAAAATGACACATACTGATTGTACTAAAGTACAATGATGGCTGTTCAACATAAATATTGTTACAATATAACTTTATGCGATTTTATACTAGTCATGCTCTTTCTTTTAAATATTTAAAACTTGCTTGTATATCTCTAATACACCAAATTCACAACAAGACGTTGTGATCTATATTTTTGGCCATAGTCTCAGGCCATAATTAAAATGTCCTCTAATCGTGGTTCTGCGTATAAATGAATATGGATTGAGCAACATTTAAATTTTAGTCGGTCAATACATGTGCTTCAATAAATGACGTGTAAACTGACAAGATGTGTTGTGCGATACGAGGCATCCCGCGAACGTTTTAAAGGAATACTATGGTAATTATAGTTTTCGCGATTATTTATTATAAATTTTTTGATGTGACAGGCTGACTATCTATGTTGCATACTCGTATATAGATATATGTTTATATAAATTTGAATTCAAAACATTTATCACTCATAAACAGAACGCCTCAGTATGCACATTGGTAAATAACGTTAAAAATTATACCTAATCCCACTAACCATAAAATTTTGGATATTTCAATTTAGTAAATTATAAAAGTAAAATTGTGGTAAAATAGAGATTTGAGAACGGAAAATATCAAAAAGCTGGAAGCTTATTTTAATGAGATTACATTTTGTGTTTGTAAATTATTTAAAATAATGAAAAGAAAAAATAAAAATTTTAAACTTTTATGGTTTTATATTTATTTACGGAAAAAAAAATTCAAATGGGTAAAATTAAAGAACCACATGCCATAAAATGTGTATGCAAATTTACTCGTAAATCCACCTAAACGGATTCAATTTTGTTGTCAACAACAACATTAAATGACATACAGTAAAGGTCACATGAATGTATACATCAGCATTTCTAAGATAATTTTTTGTGTTTTTAGAAGAAAAAAAACGGACCTAAATACTCAAAGTTGCTATAAAACCATTTTAATGCACTATATAATAAGCAATGCAGCAGCTATTAGAAATTGCAAAGGGAATGAATCCAATTTCTAGATGACACAAGTGGATCGGAATATAAAATTGCATTAGAGCTGTTGTTCTGACAGATCAGCAAAGAAGATGCCAGATATATATTAGCATTCCAGCTGTATAGATTATGACAATATGTCCCACAATTTTCTGTATTCCTGCATGTACTTTTATTATATATATAATTGGATTCACATTTTCTAATGAACTTTATATATTCATTCGAATACAGTTTACAAAATATGCTTCGTTTTTTTTTTTACGACAAACGCCACTGACTTAACTAATTTTTAATAGCTAGTTTGGTTTGGATAGTATTTTAAAAACTAAAATTTTGTGAAAAAAAAATAGAATTTACTCATGAGCGCTCTTGGATGAATTTTTATGATTTAAAATTTGGTCTAACTTAAATTTGTTAGTATAAATAATTCAAACATGTTTGTGCTAGTATAAATGATGAATTCCATGAAAGTAGTGCACAAACTGCTTTCATTTTTGAAATCATCGAAGCAACATAATTGATACTGATCGCTATGTAACTTATACGAATACTGATACAAGTACAAACAATTCTTTGGTAAATCGAAGAATGTAGCATGGCTCTTGTGGATAGTCACCAACGAATTAAAAGTAAAGAAACAATAAAATAGTCACATCATCGTTCATTATGACAATGCTAGGTCTCAAACAGCTCATCAAAAAGTCGACTAATTGAAGGCGCAAAATATCGAACTGATTTATTATTGTACGTATACCCTTGACTTCTCACACAATGACTTCTTTCTATTCCCGATTATTTAAGAATAAATTGCATTATCGTCGTTAACGCCGTATGTAACCTTTATAATCTCCTGAATGGCGTAAGTTCTTTGATAATTTGTTCAAGCAAATGCAAAAGTATATACATCTTAAAGGAAAATAGTTTAAAAAATAAAACAATTTAACAAATAAATTTAATATATTAATATGTCTATTTATGATTCCGAACCTAAACATCAATACTCATAATATGACCACCAGCCGCAGAGAATTGTGTATACACATCATAAGACACAAGAACAACAGCATTGTGCCAAAGTAACATCTAACAACTAGATCGCAATTTATATATGTACACACATTAAATGGGTTATCGGAAATGGTGCTTATGAAATCAACATATAATCCGACTAATAGTTAGGTCACATGAAGAGATAGTGACACCAATTTTTTTAAATGTTTTACAATTATTCGAGTCTAATTTCAATACATTTGGTGCTTCAAATTTTTGATTATTTTACTAAAAATTAATGAACAGTTTACGAATGTATATACAGTTTTTAGTTTTGATGCAGACTAGTTAAAATTTATTCCGGTGTTTTTGACAAAGTAGGAGAGATCTGATTTTTGACAACTTCTGAACTATAAAATTTTGAAAATATACAATTACAGATACTAAACATTAACAAAATAATAATTTAAATACAATTGATTCTGGAATTATTCCAAATGCTTAAAATAATTTATAGAATAAATTGGGTCATTGATAAATTCTCAATACTTTTAAAATTCTATACAAATATGTTGATTATATGAAGGAAAATGTCTGTAACTAGAACATAATTTCTACAAATTGCTAAGATATTATTATGCTAAAAACATTACCAAGCTATACATAAATATAGCTATATATAACTATATATAGCTATATATAAATGATATTAAAAGTTGATAAATAAAAAGAATAAGAGTCCGTATAATACGGACCTAAAGTGAAACTTGGCACCAAGGTCAATTGATACGGTTAGGTGATATATAATATACTACATTTCATTAAAGCAAATACTTAATCTAAACAAATTGAACGCTAATTTCAGAACACGTCTTTAGATGACGACTGCTCCAAACTTAACATATTCGTCACTTAAATAACAATTATCTGATATGTAACAATGTACAGAATAGATGGGATTTCAGGATGAGTTGGTATTTATATTAATCGAAAATAATTGTACTTCCAAATTTTGGCAGATTAATTGGCAAACAAAAACCTTAGTCACATGGTATATTATTTTCATATTTATGATTCCATAATTTTGCATATGAAACACCAATGGTTTGAGTACATATTGACGATAACTTATAAAAACATCTATAGTCTAACAGACAAAAGACAAAAAGTTGCAGGCGTATTCACTTCCCTTACCCCTATCGAAACTAGAATATGAAAATTTCATAAGAAATAAAATAATTGAGTACGAAGTACATCAAAGGCGAGCTTTTCGACTTATATAAGATGATCGTGTCACATAGATTCACTTCAACATAAGCGTAATGTGGGTGCGTTATCCCTATTCTATAGATATTTTAATGGTTATGCCCAATATTCGGGTAGTTCGTCGATTCGCTCGGTTATCGCACTCGCGTTCTATTGATTATACATTTGGTCGCACAATTAAATTTCGGGACACATTCATATTGCTACCTCAATCGCCGTATCTGTAGAACCTTCTTTCCGAAAATGTGTTTCCTTCACCTCTTTCCATGTAAACCGCACTCAAAAGCTATTTTGTGTTTCTGTTAATGGACATTAAAGGGTAGCCACTCCTAAAACATTAACTTTAATTTCAAATTAAAAAACATTAAAATTAAGAATTAATTCCTGACTCACAAATATAATTTGAAAAAAAATATAATGAAATTGCACTCGAAAAATATACATAAATAGATGGTGAAGAACAGTTGACGCGCTGCAGAAATACATATATTTTACTAGAAATGATTGGAACACCTTGAACACTCATTATAACAGTGTTTCAACCGACGAAACTGGAGCAGATGATTTAAGAAATATAGAGGGATATAGTCGATATTCTTGGGTTACAGAAAGAACTATATATATCCTATAATATCCTTTGGTAAAAATGTAATCATAATCTTGTAATTGGTGATACTATATTTGGGCATAGATGAATACACACTTGGATTTCACCCGACGGGTGTACCAGTCAAAACGATAACATAGTTATTAAAAAAGATGGAGAAATTCTTTTAGACGTTCGTAGTTATATAGATGCGGATGTTTTTAGTGATCATTATTTGATAATTGGACAAATTATGGCGGACAAGTTAGAACTGCTAGATGCATAAATATTGCTAAACTTCGAGACTATGAAGTAAGTCAACAGTTCACAAGTGGCGGATAACCTATACTATATGACGATGATTGACATTTGCTGGCGCATTAAGATAAATCGGTGGAAACGTTCTTGATTTCACGACTCATGGATACTGCTACAAGTCGTGGTGAAACTAATGCCATATTTAAATATATAAAAAGTGAAATACATCATTAATATCATTTGTAACACTAATTTTACGTGACATTACTTGTACTGGTTTAATTTGTAAGTTTGGCTCAAATCATGCTTAATCACTTCTATCATTGATAAACGTTGCTGTGGGTTCACATTTAATAAACCATAAATACAATTTTTAGCTGCAATATATACGTTATACCATTTACTTATTTTTGTATTAAATGTACCAGGATGCGTACCATTGACAATGGAATTTGTTTTTCATCTCTTTAAGGAAGCCGGCAACGATAACATATCACCCGAAATATTGAAAGTGAATTAGTATGATATTGCATCAATATTGGATAGGTTGATAATTAAATTGCCGAAAAACAATAACTTAAGTGTGTGTGAAAGAATTGGAGTGATAGCGCCTTGCTGAGTAGGATTAAAAAGGTAATAGCTATTATTGTGCACGACAAAATCAATGCAATTTTAGAGCCAAGAATAGTAGTACAATCGATTTAATGGCAAAAAAATATTGTATATGTTTTTTATCGACTTCAATTTATGGAATACCGTCTAAACTGATGAATATGAGTTTTGCATCGTAGAAGGCTTCAAAATGTTCTTAATGTACACCCGGGTGTAAAATAGGGATGTATACTCCCAGCGCTAATGTTTCTGCTCGTCTTCGATTAGATTATGATCAAGGTAGATCCTAAACCGCATTGTATCAGCCGTTGTCCAATCGATCGACTTGAAGATTTAGCCTTCGCTAACGGCATTTATCTGCAATCGCAAACTAAGTCAGACATAAGGTTGAAACAGGAACGACGATACAGTTCACAAGTCGGTCTAAAGAACAAAACTAATACATATTATTACATTTACGCAATTTTCAGTTGTAATGGCGACGAAGTAGATGCAGTAGAGGACTTTTAATATTAGAAAAGTTTTTTGCTAATTGAAGTTTGTACTGCAAATGTAAAGTTTCGTATATAGCAGGCGAGGTATGCTGAATAGTAGAGCCTGGCGAACAAAAAATCTATAAGCTGTAAAACGTGGAAGGTGAAACATAACATTGTATCATAGCATCGTCAAGGCGAATACTTAAAATTATTTGGTCAAATATAACATCAAATACAATATCATTTGTGCACAGTGGCATATCGGAAGGTGATGTACAGTATACAACCGGTGAAAGTGGAATTAGATTGGCCATACATTGAGACGACCAGTCGATGATATTGTAACATAAGCTCTTGCTTATGATGACCTAGTTTGTTGGTAAGATGTTTTTACAACCATTCGACAGTCTTGATGATAACACAAGGTTTTTAACATCGATCAGATGTAATTACTGATATATATTATGATCAAATTACCAGTGACAATGTGACAATGCGTGAAGGTAAAGATATATTGAGTATCCTTATAATGTAGTCGGTCAGTCCATTCGTCATAAAACACTTGTACTTAATGGGTAATAATTATTATCGATGCTTTCAAAAATAACCGATTGAGAAATATAAATATCTTTCGCATATTCAAAAAGAAGCAAATGTTATTTCAATTAAAATTACATTTCTATAAATATTTGTAAAACCTTCAATTTTTTAATCGTTAGTACAATAAACCTCATATTTTTAATTAAAAGAACGTACGTGTCCCGATTTTATCGATAATAAAAATCGAAAGTAATATTTTTTTTCAGTAAAAAAAAAAAGATTGCATTTTAAAAATAAATTTTATAGTTTTTTAAAATAAAATAAGCACTTAAATTTTCTTTCATTATTGTTTTCAATAAATTTATGGAATTATTTTTTAATTTTATTCATTTTAATGAATATTTTTTTTCCGCCATATTAAATTTTTCATTTTCACTTTAATTTAAATTTAGTGGAATGTATAAAATTTGACATTTTTTAAAAATTGAATTTAAAGTAATTAAATGAAAGGTAGGTGGTTGAGCCAATAAAAAAAAAATACTTCAACAATTAAAATTAGTTAACTTACATTTTCTTCAAAAGGAAAACATTACAACCTCAACAGTTAACATCTTAAGTCAATAGATTTTTCCGTAAAACCACATGTGTATAAATAACATAAATAATTTCCATTCAATTATTTTCCCATAAACATAACATACTTTTCCATTTTCAAGAAAGTAACAAACATAAAAAAGAAAAAACAAAAACTTAAGAATTTAAATTGAAAACTAGTTTTTTTTTTTTTAAAAAAAAAGAAAAGTTCACTGCAATCCACAATTTCAGTTTTCACTCTTTAATTTGATGATGTAAATATTATGTTAAATGAATGTAATATAACGTAACAATAGAATACCTCACTACTTTAACGTAAATTGGCGATATATGGAAAATGCTATGGAAAATACCCTGTGAAAACGATTCCCATACGTATGCCGTCTCTTCGTGTCTTAACTTCGGTGTTCCCAATAAATTTTCGTCTTCCTGACAACAGTTTTTCTTTTCGATTTTCTTTTGGTTTGTTTTCTTCTTTTTACTTTATCATTTTCCCAATTTTCTATTCATTTTAATGTTAGAACAAACATGAAAATAAGTTCTCGATAATAACACAGAGCACATGACTGAAAATATTTAATCAATACAATAGTAGACTTGCGCGCCGGAAAATGCTTGAATATGCAAATGTTTTGGAAAATTTTTATGAAAGAAAATGCTGCTTGGTTACACTCTATAATTTCACTTGATTTAAATATGGAATTGAAATTAAGAAAAAGGTGAACGTGCGAATATGAATATTTTAGATATTGGCAATAAACACTTAAAGATGGGCACACATATTGAACAAATGAATATCGTTATGAATTGCCTACACAATTACTGAGTTCGATAGACCGCAAATATTCAGGGATTATCAAGCATTTAAACTATCATTCTAGAATATGAATATGCATTCGATAAACCTCTCTTATTCTGATTGCAATTCTAGTAGTTCATTTACATCCAAATGATCTAATCATTATCATCATCAAAACCTTTAATATGTGTGATCGCTAACACTAACATGATGTCGGCCAAATGGCCACCTCTGACCGCGGCCCAACTGCCCTATCTTTCAAGCATATTTTTCATAACATTTTCGCAGACTTCTGGTGCTATTTAAGCGATTGCATTTTCATATATGGCTCTTAGAGGCATCGAGATAGTTCCCGATTTGTTAGTATACATTTTGTTGCTCTTCAAGTAAACCCACAGGAAATGTGAGCCGTCAAATAAAGGAATAGTGGTGGCCAGTGGATATCACCACTTTTTGACATTATTCCTCCGGAAAAATTTTTTACTAAAAATATTTTAGATGGTCCATAATAAATTGCAATCCTCGACTGTCAAATGACAAACTGACAAATGTTATACAATTAAAATGGGCGGCTAATCAAAATCAGTCTCGATCATATTATTCAACTTGTACTACCCTGAGTATTCATGTATGATATATTTTAATAAAAGTGTCCATCGCCTCAACCAAAAGCACCACCATGCCAAATAACTTCCGTATTTGAAAGTTAACTACCTCATCTATTATTGTATTATCCACTACAAGTTAGCATTTCATAAACGAACCAATCTTCAATACTTGATACAATAATCCTTTGATCTACCTGCAAACTATACTTTCACTCCAGTTTTAACCGAATGTTGCGATTCGTTGTTTAAATTTATCATAACCCAATCTAAGACGAGTAGAAATAAAAGTGATGGTTACAAAATGCATCACTGCTTAACACCTGAATGTACAATGTACTTTAAATGCATCGCCAAGGTTTATACGAGATGCAAGATAAGTAAATGTAGTAACGGCTTGGAGTAACCACATGAAGCTGTTGGAGGCAGCAAGCAAGGTTAACATACATGCGTCAAACATAATAACAAACCATAATTTACTAAAGAAATAAAGGAATTAATTATCGAAAAATGATAATCGAAAACTGAAATATACTGAAGTCTTAAAACACTGTAGAGTATCGGGAGAACAAGCTCATCAGAAATGGAGTGAAATGGGACTGACATATGTAACAAATTCAGTAAATGCAATATCTACAGAGCTTCTAAAAAATATATCACACATTTTCAAAACTAATATGCAAACGCGTATCAAAATACAAATAAACTGACAAACTTTTCAGTTGTTTGGGGTACTTGGTATGTAATGCAAATGTGCACAGCAGTATATGGGGGGTAGTAAAAATGTCAAAAAAGTTCTAAATTACAAATAAATTAAATTTATTAAATAGATACGATTGTCATAAATTCGATTACGGAGGAAATTTTAGACCTTACACTAACGACTAATTATCACAATTAGTAACTTCATAAAAAATCTTTTCAGGACATAATGTTATATTCTCAAAACCCGCCTGACAAACAAACAAAAAAAAAAATCAAATAAATATGGCAAATAATGTCAGATAGAAAGGTGGACCAAATTATGTAACGTGAGACTCTGGAACATATATGTATGAAGTGAATTTATATAAATTTTTATCATCACAGACTACTACTCACCGAATGCCACTATTACGACGAATTTTACATTATTATAATACTATTGAAATTTACGTAAATCAATATAAATAAATTTATGCTAGAATTACATTTATTCTATCAATATAACATCACTGATCCTTGCAATTAATATAAAAACATAAGTGAAATAAATAGATGATCAAAATAACATAAAGTAAATATTAATATTTTCATTATGAATTTATGAAAACAACAAAATAAGATGTTTGATTTAAATTTCAAATATATAAACGCTAAAGAAATTGATTGGACAGAAGAATGCGTATTATTTAAACGAAATCAGAAAATTAAAAGAATACATTCAGAATTTAAATGGATGCAATTCTCAACTTGTGTATCTCTGTATCCGCTCTATCTGTACCACAAAATTTTTCATTATCAGTTTTCCATTACCAATATGGCCAGTGAACTGTTAGTGTTTTTTGGTGATATTACAACCGAGTGGAAAGACGGTTGATAATCAAATTATCTGAGAAGTCTCAATAATTATTTTCCACTTTGTCCACATCAATAATATACAATTATTATTGCATCATACCACTGACCTATTAAACATAAAATATATCAACCCACATTTTCCACGCACCATATCATATCCACCACATTATACACCTTAATATAAATAGCTAGGGTGGAATTTTCCTTTCAATAACACAGCTATATTACTCACACAATGCCATTCATAAAGTTCATCTCATTTCCACCAGTACTACATTCGTACACCAGTTATACATTCACTTCAATAATATTCCTAACAAACCCTATAAATGGAAAATTATTCCTCTATACCGTTGGAAAATTTTACTCTCTCTTAATAGTTTTTATGGTTTTTTTCTAGTTTTTTTTTCTTTTTTATTATTATTTCGCCTATTGTCTTGCTTTTTTTTTGAATGGAGAAGAGAAGAGACACACCCTTCGATCAATAATCACTTATGAAAATAGGAAAATAGGAAAATCAAAGTTTTGTTGGGCATACATGTGTAATATATAGTAAATATCGAACGTTGCCTTCCATATATGATGAGGGTAGTTAAAAATTGTTTACAAATTTCATACTGCGTAAAAATTATATAAGGGATGAAAAAGCAACAAAATTGTTTACATATCAAGTATTAACATAATATGAATATTTATTCATATTTGATATTTCAGTTGTTTTTCGTTTTATACTAAATGAAAAGTCAGCAAAAGAAAAATCAACAATAATAAAAGCTGCTACGCAATAATATTTGCGTATTTATAAGTTCTATTAAAGAAAATGTTGAAGATAACATAAAAATAAGATAAATATCATAATATAAAAAATTGTAAATATATGAAAGTCGCAACAACACGCAACATTTAAGGGTGTCTATGATTTGTCTAGATTTAGTAAAACTGCAAAACATCATAAAACAGGGTAGCGTAAAAACAAATATTTATCGTTACCTATCGTTCAATGAGGAAATGAAATTATACAAGATTAGTAAAAAAACATTACCTTCCTCAACCACAACACAGACTATGTATGTCGCGGCTGACAACAACTTATAAATGCATCCGAAGCAATGTTAATAAACAGAACAAAATATATTTGGTCAATCTATTTAAAGTAATATTCAACATCATATCATCATCATCATCTCAACATTCATGCAACTATCACTCTCGTCTATTACTAATACAATTAACTTTAAAACAGCATGTCATCGATTGAACCAATCTTCGTTCATCATTAAAACATTAATCTGAAGCCCAATATACGAACTATATGTCACTAGTAGCTCACAATCATATCAGCCGCATGACCGTCTTTGTTTGTGCCAACAGACATAATTTTGTTGGCAAGGTCAAAATTTTCAAATCGATTGAATCGCGCATTTCATACATCAAATAGTTAGTTGTACAAATTTTATCATAACCTAATTTAAGACAAATAGGAACCGGGTTGAAGTTAAAATATACTTTCCTGTTTAACACCTCAAATCACATCAATTACTTCACCAAAGCCTTTCACGATGTGAAATCCTGTACTGCGAGTCAGGATAAATACAGAAGACCATGTTCATTGATTTTGCAGATACTCTATAGTTTCGAACATGAATATATTTTGCATATTTGCCAATCATTTTGTATGAATCTACCCAATAACCAATTATGTTGCTATAATATCGACTGGACACCTTGTTGTATTTCGTCTAATAACCGTGAACATCGCTTCAGGATGCAAAATATTCACAAATCCTTATACGATATTATATTCGATCAAAAGATGTCTAAGGTAATAATTGACGAAAACTTGGTTTTGTGAGATGATGATTTTGTACTTAATTGAATTTGAAGGATTTTACAGCAAGTTTTATTTTCAAACAGTAGGTTTCTTTCGAGTTATATGTAAATCTCAAATACAACATCTGTTAATAAAGTATTGATTGCTAGTTAAATTTAATGTAGTACATACATTGTAATATATAAAATTTAAAAATGTACGGAGTCAATGAATGAGTCAATGTCCTGGGCATTGACGTTAAAAGGCATCCAGGCCGTGATTGGAGGGTCTCTAGGAGAATATGCGGCTAACATA
>JANSTX010035909.1:0-13473 GCA_027564355.1 Penthetria funebris | reverse complement strand
GCGTTTTAACACTTAAATATAAAAATGGCATGCTTTCAGCATGGTTTAAAGATTATAGTCATAAACTTCTGGAAGCTAATTTATCATCATGCCAATTGCAAATAAAAAATGTATTACATATATTCATTAGAATAATATGATTGTATTAATATGTACATCAACAGGTGACACAATCTTCTGATAATTTATCGCTTATTATACATATTTCAGTCAATTGAATACCATATCAAAAACATAATATCGGATATAAAAAAGTTTTTCCATTATTGATACATCTATACTTAAGTTAAAATAAAATCACATAAAAATATGTTGAGATCATGTACGCGTAACGATAAATGTCCAGGATTTATGAACCCTTAAGCAAGCGTTTATATAAAATGTATATATAATAGAAGAGAGCATAACTTTTATTCTAAGCAAAATATTATGAGTATAGCTTAACATTTCTTCTTATGAATAATATTTTGGTAACGTTGTTAAGTTATAGAATAGGGTGATGGAAGTGTTAAGAATTTCAAAAAGCATAATATAAAAGCAAGAAACTATAGTGGAAGGACTTTAAAGGAAATGACATTTCATTCGATTTACAATTTTGCCACACATCCATAATATTTCAAATGAAATGAAATATTAAGGACGAAGAACTAAATATATTTTTTATTTATTCAATGAATGTGGTACATTAGCCTTTATTGTACAAAATTTCCGAATTACAATAGTATCTTGAATTGTAATAGTAAATGTTTCTATTGGATATCTAAACATTATTATTATGGTGACGAATGTCATCGAGTTTGCTGAACCTATATCGTTACCTCCACCCGTCACCGGTAAATCGATCAAGATATATGTCAGTGATCGAAACTAACCACGCATAGTGTTAATTACGTGTTTGTCGATTGGTTGAAAAGACATCTCAATAGTAAACTAGGAATCCAGAAGATGGTATGCACTGACAACATGCCATTTACAAAGTTGATTGCAACTGGACGCGTTCACAGGTTGTGGATAGTGGAACATATGTTGAATAAGCAGTGATCATTCAAATCCAGAGTCTAATGATAACATGATGACATTGCGAGTATTGCATCATCGATTTGAACACAACAATCATAATTTAAAATAACTAATTAATAGGCTGCTTACAATATCTTTCAAATATAATGCAAATAAGCGCCGGATGTAAGTAAACCACGGGAAGAAACTGAGTCATATTCCATGATGACTTGCGCAACTGAAGTTAGATAGCTTTTCATCTAACGACAAAAACAAAATGAATGCTATGGTGAAAAATTCGGTATTAAAAAGCGCTAAACAAAAATTTAACAACCAAACACTAAAATGGAGTGGCACTGCTAACAAGATCAACAGTCATCTATTGCCTAAATTGAAACAAACAAAAGATTTCACCCCTCACAAATTTTAGATTTAATAGCCCTTTCTTCTAGTAATGTAGGTACAGGTCATATGCTAATTATCTGTAAGATCAGAATAATTGTAAAATTACTAAAACCTAAGGCTAATATATTCAAAAAACAAACATTGAATCTATTATGGATCCAAACACAATGCAGCCATATAAGAACAGATAACAACTTAAAATCTTTAATAATTCCATCACCTATGAAGTTTACGTCGATGAGGCAGGTACACAGAATGACGAAAAACAGTATATTAACCTAGAATTCTAAATGACATACGAATGACACTATTTTAACCACATCACATTCATAAGGAAAGGGATTTGTCAACCATAGTTATAATATCACAAAGAGATAAATTCATTTTAAATAAATTTTGCCTACAAAGGGATTTGAACTCAGGTCTACTGTAGTACTTTACCACTATGTGCAACCATGACCGTTTAAATCTAAAAGTCATGAACCTACTCTCTATTTAAACATACAAAATTTTTCAACGGCGAAAAATTTAAATACGGCATATGAGTACATATACGAAAAACACGTGGTTAACCTAAAAAGTAATATAACAGTAAATAAATCACATGTTTTCATACATGATTTTTATTACACGTCTCTATACCTGGTTGTCATCGAGATATTTAAAATTTTCTACTTATAACACCTACTGACTGTTATGTTATCCTGGTACAGAACAACAAAATTTGATATTATTTGTTCGTTCTTAATTAAGTTTGTGTATATCTAATCAATTAATTATTCATAATTTTAATAATACTAATTCAAAATTGTTAAGCACAATTTTTTCATTCTACTAAAATAATTCCATAGCTTTCAGTTCGTAAATGTCAATTATTATTTGAGTTCATAAATGATGTTACGTGAATATTCCGAACTGTAAATTAACATCCCGCCCTATGCGCTCTTGAGGCATAATGGGATTATATGATGATTAAATATAAGATGTAGTAATTCTAACGTTCTTCAATCTATTATATGTCCTAGTTTATGTCCTACTTATCATTATAGTCTCTGCAGTTAATAAGTTAACATTTTCTGAAACAGCTAATTAGTAAATAACTTGTGGCCACTCAAAAATTGTCATCTTCACACACTTTCTCTTAAATTTTGTTGACTTTTTTTAAGTACATAATTGTAGATTAATTCTACGGCCGGTTTTAATGGTGTCGAGAATTAACTACGACTATATCTTTCCAATAAGCTCTAATCTAAAGCGTAATGTGAAACATCCCAGATGAGGTATGATACTGGTGTTCATCAGTATAATTAACGAATTTTATTTGATATTTGACAACATATATGTTACTCAAAATATAGAAAGTGGACTTTTATGGTATTACATCAATATTGGATTCCATTATTAACTAAGTGTATGATATTTTAACCATGTGGAAATCGGGATTAATAATAAAATTGAGCAATAGGACCCCTATTGCTCAATTTAATTATTAATCCAACTTAAACGACAAAGCCCGAATAATTTCGGAACCAAATGTGGAAGCAATTATTAATTTTTTAAAAAATTATAAAACTTTGAGTAGTAAAATGACTTAAAAATCAGAACACGAAACTTTCTATGAACAAAATGTTTGAAATAAAATTTTACAAAATAGAGCGTATAGAAATATGGGAAACAGGTGCAAGAAAATCCAGAACAAAATAAGAAGAGGCATAAGTCAAATCTTCCAATAAATGTTGGTTGAAGGAGTTCAGGAAAGAAACCAACAATGACAGTTAGAAACTGTCTTATATAAAGAGACATTATGCATATAAATTAGTTATTCTAGTAAAAGACATTTTTAATATTGATATTTGTTTCAATATCCAGGAAATGTCAATAAGACATAGTGACACCAAAATATGGTCCATGGAAGAAGATCCTGAATGTTTACCAGATTAACGTACATAATATAGATGCCTGATGCATACCAACGTTACCATTGAATGAAACATATATTCCATAATTTGTTTAGATGCTATTTCTGTGATAATTCCTGACAAGCAAAATCTATTAATGTGAAAATCTTTTATATTAAATCATGGATTTGTATAGCGTTATTTGTTGACTATATAACTAACAGCCTTTGCCGAACACAAACTGCTTTTCTGAAATATTAATATTGAATTTTAAGGGATGTAAAATAAGTTACATTACTCTATAATTTGAGCAATTTTTTATAGTTCCCATATTTTTATACAGTGACTTCGTCTCTACGAATTTGGACATCCTATTTAATGAATTAACTAGACACTGTAAATTAATATTGCTTCGATTTTTTAAGAACTGATATAATGTTCTTTTATATCAGCTATAAAAACAATTCTTTTTATATTTTATAGATTTAACGGCATGGTATATCTATGTCTGCAAGATTCCTATTCGCAGTAATTATGAATACCACGCTTGATCTCTAAACTCGAGACGTGCATATAGCTTTTGGTGGCTTTAGATTTAGCAATATCTGTAGCATCATTCTTGCTGATAACTGATAAACACAAGTTTATATATATTTTTAAATTTGTAACAAGAATGAGTTATTTCCCAAGTTTTGAAAAACATTTTCTTCCACCTTGTTTTATTCTTAGCCTATGCGTTCCAACATCAAATTTCGTTTTTAATATGCAAAGAACTATTATTTCACAAAGTAAGATATTGTTTTGACTTATCTTTAGAATTCCATCCATCATTTTAGTCTAAACAACTTGCTATTACTGTCATGTATAACGTTCGAGTTATAGGTGACACAGTGTAGATGGAAAGATCACATTACGTAAATCATAATATTCATGACAAATAGTAATTTGAATTAATTTTTATTTATATATTAATCTAGATCATCCATAGTGCATAAATTCTCTGTAAAAGCGATTAACGAACTTCCAAAAATTCTATCATTTAAAGTTTCTATCGGATCTTATTTGTGTAGCACACATACAGAAAGAATAAGCGAAATCGAATGATTTTTATAAAATTAACGTTTATTCCATCTACTGGCAATTTTCTATTAGATTCACCAACTAATTCTATAATCGATACAGAAAACTTTATTACCATCATGACCCATATTTCTGGCTTTGGATCCCAAATCACTTGAATACTTCATACTTAGAACTGGAGATCTGTCTAATCTCCAGTTCTGCATCCAATTATCAGAATCGTGACTAATCGCGTGGGATAACTGATATTTGCTACATGTATTATATGTCGCCAATGCGTACCTTTACCAGTTTCATGTTGATCTATCATCGAATTGCATTAATTTTCTTTAATCTAGAAATACTAACCTGCTATGGCAGGTTAGTATTTTCCTAGAGATACAAAATTTTATTTTGGAAACATTCACATAATACAGGATATATAATAGTGACACTTCGTTGGTCATACAGAATAATTGATTTGATGAATAAATTGACAATACATACTTAGCTTAGTAATTCGGTAGTATTTAAATAATCTTTCTATAGTTCCGTTACTTCTAAATCATATTGAAAATAATAAAAAGTTGTGCTTACAATGAAAGAAGTCATCAAAAACATGCATTGTAAATGAAATGAACGTTTTCATTTCGAAAAAAGGAAATGGAACTCATCCCTCAGTAGTCACAGAAATTTCCTTTATGTGCGTGGTATAAAGAAGTTATAAGTACAAAGGAAAAACTTTAATAGAATGGAAATCTAATGTGTGAACTTGAATATCAAAAAGTTTTCCTTTCCATTCATTTTGTATATATTAATAATATTCTCATATAGACATTATAAATAGTCCAGTTTCTAGGATATTTTTTTTGTTCCATTTTTTTGAAGGAGTATAAGTAATTTTTCTCGTCTTTGTTTTTAGCCTTCGTCAAAATGAAGGATATGGTAAATAATTTCCTATTAAAATTATTGCAAAATTCAATTATTTTTTAGTTTATTTATTTTATCAGGGAGAATATTTTCTCGATTATAATAAAGAATTTTAATTGATTTATGCAAATTGCAATTATAATTTATTAAGTTATTGCATGGATATTGTTAATGATCAACGAAGCTTAAAGATTGTTTTTTTTTTTTCTAAATGTAAAAGTACATATTTTGCTATTGTTTTGTGCAATGTGGTTTAAGATTTATTATATTTTATATTCTAGTTTTTATTTTTAAAAAATCTGCATTTACTTTACTGCATTATTCAAGGCTCTACAAGAAAATATGTAAATTATTAACTTAATTGTTATAATGTCCCAATAAATATTAAGATTTAAAGTTATGTTCATGGTAACATTCATATTGCAAAAGATGTGTGAATAATTATTATTAGACTTAACTAGGTTTACATCGTTACTAAAAATTTTGATGCAGTTGAAGCTGCTGTTTTTATAGCCCATAAAATCTATTCAGTATATGGATTGAAGGTCAGGAGTACAGAATATTAGTGATCGTGACATCGTAAATGTATGATTCAAAATAGTAACAAACTATTACATACTATACATGGTGATCAGTTTCATACTTTAGACTAGACTCTATTGGATGATGACTATAAATTTTTCATTGTAGGGAATTTGAAATGCTAATACAATATTAGTGCATTCTGTTAATATAAACAATTTAAATAACATTGAGTAAATGCTTATATTGTATTAAATGTTAGGTTAAATGCTAGCATTACTTAGAAAGAGACTAATGTTCTGAAGTAAACCTAATATATTATTGTCAAGGAAGCTGTCATTTGATCAACTATATTAAAATAATCGATTGTGTGAATCCTGCGAAAAAGGGCTGTAATAAGCAGTACGTATCGTTAAGTGCAAAACGGAATAGACCGATTAAGAAAATAGTCAACATGTTCAATTGGACCAATAAAAGTTTTTAATACAACTATTCTTTTTACCTCCTCCCAATCGTACGCACAAGTAACTAAATAGTTACTTAAACTGATTGGTAAAAGACACAATGAAATGTTGACTTTACAAAAATTATGATTTGCCGATGTAGGAATTAGAAATTGTTGCCATGGAAGTAAATCAAAATGACGAAATAGATTCCGTAGTTCATGTGCAATCTACATCAGACAGACATAGAAATATCCATTTTGATCCCGATTGGGTTTACTTCCAATGATTTTTTAATAACCACTTTAAAAATGCATTAGTTGCTGTTGGCATATGGAACGAACTGAACAACAATATTGAGTGACATTAGTATGTATGCATCACCTTCCAATGACATAAAGAAGATGAAATAAATATAGTATAAACCTATTTATTGGATGTGTTGCAAATACCAATCACAATATTTGGTGTAACACAGTCGTTAACTAACTTTTATAATAATATCAGATGGTGTGAAATTTTTTAGGTTGATGATCTGGATCGTATCGACGAAATATTTTCCTCTATATCTTTCCATGTTTTGCAAAATCTGTCAAACCTAAATTCTTGGTTCGAATAGTATCCACCCGCATGGATGGACACTGCTCGCAATAAATAGGAGACATACTCACTGTCATTCAATTTTCATTGTCTTTTAAGGGCGGCAAATGTTTTTGGTCTTTTGTCGTTGCTGTAAGCAGCAATTTCATAATATTCTCTATACACGGGTCTATTATGGTATTCATTCCGATTGGCTGATGGCACGGATTTCAAATTTTCTGTAGAGTCGATCGATTCGGGTTGTTCTCGATAGCGTTACTTTTGATGATTGATGAAACTTAATGCGAATGGTCCACAGGGATCAATGTTATCTCCTATACTATTTATTCATTCTTTCATTAATGACCTCTTGTCAGTAACTGCCAGCCTAATTCGTAGCTACGCTGATGACAGCACATTCTAACTGTATCTGATTAATCAATGCGAATAAGATGCAGTTGAGTCTTTTATCACATAAATCAAACTATTCAATTTGATGGCACTTTACATGCGCAATTCATTAGATTTGCTATGGAATGATCACACCTTGTGTGTGATCAAAAACGACGGATTTCTGAGTCATTGGTCATTGTATGAAAAATTTGAATCCCGGAAATTTTATCATTATATATAAGGCATATATAAGGCCTCTAATGGAGCACGACTCGCATATATGGGCCAGAGACCACCGGCGACCACCCTTGGAGTTCTCAACAGAAATCAAAGTCAGGCATTTTTATCAATAGGTAATGAACAAATCACCGATTATGTTGATTTTCTTTAGAATAGGCGCAATGTGGGAGCGTTATTACTCTTCTATAGATATTATTATGGCAATTATTCTGATCAGTTTGCCGGCATTATGACCAATATTTGGGTATTTCTATTGTTAATCATCGCATGAATCATCTCAACAGAATTCAAAGTCAGGCATTTTTATCAATAGTTAATGAACAAATCACCGGTTATGTTGAATTTCTTTAGAATAGGCGCATTGTGGGAGCGCTATTACTCTTCTATAGATATTATTATGGTAATTATTCTGATCAGTTTGCCAGCATTATGACCAATATTTAGGTATTTCTACTTAAACTAGCTCGGTTGTCACAATCACATTTTTTTGAATTTACATTTGGTCGCATACACAAAATGTCCAAATAAGACAATCCATTATTGATAGTAATTGAGATTATTTTGCATATATTGTCAATAATAGAATAATATCCTGGATAATATCATGTATATGACTAGTTGTACTTGAATCTATGCTAAAGATTTTCAATTAATCTGTCATTCTGTGCATTACAAGGTATTAAAAAGAATTGTGGATGCTCACATTAGTGGAGGAAATTAAAATAAATATTCAAACCGATGTACACAAAACACTTATATGAAGTGAGAACCTATCGAAACGATATAGTGAATGTTGACGTGTATATAATATTGAGAAGTTCTTCAAATATAATTCATGCTAGGCATATTCTTCAATATCAGGGTTATTTCAAATTATAGGAGTTAATAGTGGAATATATGCACATACATTAAATTCACGCTTAAAACAATATTCAGAAACATTACTGTATTGGGTGTTATCACCATTTGTGTATAGGTTCGTATTTGTTCTCCGTTGTAAGCTCGATTATTTATCAGTATCCTCATCTCATCCTTCATACCATTTATGTTAAATCATTGGATATTAGACTGACGCTATGCAAATAAGATGAAATGTCAACAGTAACAACTATAAATTGCGACATTGCCGAGGCAATGTAAAATCAAATTTAGTTGTTCGATTTCACATCTGAATAATATAGCAAATGAATGCATAACTATTTAGTTACCTAGTTTGTTGGTGATATACTTTTAATTAAATGAATTTCGAGAATAGTGCAGAAATTTTGACTTATCTTGTGGTGTAGTTGCCAGTGACACGATATGAAAGGGTTGCGCAACCTAGATCATTTATGTTATTAAATTTCTTCATTATTCGGTACCCTATTATTATTTTTGAAACCTATACCTATTGTAGTATAATACACAATCTAAAATTTCAATTTCATGACTATAATATTCACAATGTCTAAAATTTTCATAATTAAATTAAAAAAACAGATCTATTAATAATTACTATTTTCTGTATCATTTTTAACTTCTATCAAAAATCGCAGTACTTTCGAAAATCAATTTTCTTCATAGACGAAAATAGGCATTTAATTTATTTTTCATAGTCTTTTATTCAAGAAAATTATTGATAAAATATTAGATGATGATTCTAACAGTGATGGTGATGAATATGATGATGATGATGGAACGCTTGACACAACTGAACATAATTTAATTGTTCTAACAAAGTCCTAATTGAGTTTAAAAGGTCCTTTGCATTTAGGTATTTCATTCGACAGAAGTACTTATATTCAAGTATATTCATATACAGTGTATACTATGTATCCATGTACTATCTATTTATAATATACTATATTAATATCATGAGATTGCTTATGTAAGAAATAAAAAATAGAAACATTAGTTATAAATAAAAATTAATTGATTTAAATAAACTAAATTATATAAATGGATATTGTACTCACCGCCTCCATTTTTGTAACACAAGTATGGAAAACGCCAAACATTTGCCAGATCGACAGCAAATCCAATAACAGATAATAAAAAATCTACTTTGCCTGACCATGTTTCACGTTCTTCGGTATCAACCGAATCACTTCTTGAGTTACGAGATTTAATAATAGTTCCTATGGGTGACATCGCCAGGGCGACGTCTTCACCGTTTTTGTCGCCACGCTCTATTCCTGAAATAAAAATGTGTACATGCAGATTTTATAACATTCTGTAATATTTTAATTTTTATGATTTTCGAGACAATCAGAATAAATAGCATGTTTGTTTATATAACAAAGAAGTGACCGACATTCATCGATGCATACCTACATGTGCGGTGTCACTTGTTAAACTCAAAATCAAATTAAATTTGAATTCTAAAATAGATTTTAATATAAAATGAAGGTTGTTCCTCTCCCAATATCCCTATCCTCAGAATCCACCAGCTTCATTATAAACAAGTTTTTACATTTCCCATAACAACCCTTTTAACGCCGTTTAACAACATATTCCAGATCACCATGTACATAATAATCATCAATGATTCATGCGATGAGTTGTCTCACTTCTCAAATAATTATTGATCACAATACCTATGTTTTATATTTTTGCATGTTTTAAATAATTAAATATTTTTGAATTTGAATTTTGAATTGAAAAGATGAAAAACAAGAGAAACGTATAATTTGTTGCCAATTATTGTAGGCCCTGGAAATTGTTTAACGAATCACAACATAATATATAAGTATTCATTAAAGAGAATTGCAAAATAGTTGATATCTCGAACCTAGAATGCTCGCTTAAATTAGTGAATGTTACTATCATATAACTTATTTTAATCAGTACAGAGTAAAAATTATACATGGGAGGTACGCTAGGAAGTTATCTGATCAAGTTAACATTTTCATATATTTCTAATTATAATAAGATTTCTGCTTCACGATACACGAATGATCTCAAATACAATAGTCTCTTGAAACTTTGTTACCCTCCTAAAATTACAGGTATATATTATAATACAAAGAACAATATAATTATATTAATCTTTGATATTATACACTCAATTTTAATTTAAAAGGACTAAAAAGTTTGAAGAAGTACTCCAATTTTTCACACCATCGAACTATCGCTCAATATTGAGATAAAAATGACGTGTACATATTTTCATGGCGATATGTCAAAGCAATCTCAAGTTATCGTGCACAATGGACATGGAAGGTACTTCAAGGAGTAATCCGATAAAGCTTATACTCCCACACATTCTGTCAATTATAATATCAGTTATACATGTAAAATTATAATAATAATTATAAGGAGTACTCCAATTCTCCTCATCTTCGAACTTAGCCTCACAAATTAGATAAAAGTGACATGTGCAAAATTTTATAGCGATAGCTTAAGACATTCTCTTATATTGTCTTTGATATTACATACCCAATTTTAATCTGAAAGGAGTAAAAAGTTTATATGAGAGGTACTTGAAGGAGTACTCCAATTTTCCTCATCTTCGAACTTAGGCTTAGAAATCAGATAAAAGTGACATATGTATAATTTCATCTCGATATGTCAATGCAATCTCAAGTTATCGTGCGCAATATACAAGGGAGGTACTCCAAGGAGTAATCCGATTAATCTTATACTCCCACACATTCTTTCAATTATAATATCAGTTATATATGTAAAATTTGAAGTTTGTATATATTATACAAACAATTTTAATCTAAATGGAGTAAAAAGTTTGTATGGGAGGTACTTGAAGGAGTACTCCAAAGCGACACGTGCAAAATTTCATTGCGAATTCTAAAACGTAAATTTAGAAACCCATACCAGGTTTTCAGTTTATCTGTCAACATACAGGAAATAAGCACAACATATCGACACCTAACTGTCTATATAATTTCATCGTCACTTTATTTACCAACCACAAATTCTGGTTCGATACTGTGTTCGTCCAGAAAGCTTTCAGCATGCACACTTTGATGTGAACTTTAAGTTGTAACACGGTATTAAATTTTTACCTTCTAATCCCAGACATACCAATATAATATGCCAATAAACAATTAGTTTTAAAAATTCCCAATTTTGAATTTTTGAAAATTTACCACGATTGCTATAGAATTTAATCAGCATAATAAACGATTGCAGAGTATGCGGAACCATATACTATTGAAAATAATCCAAATATTAGAATTCCTCTATTGTCATTCGTTTCATTATCATTGTCAGAGTAGGGGAGTTTATTATGTCCATCATTATATCATATTAACCATTACGCCTTAAGCGCAGCATTACGGTTTTAAGTTTCAGTTTCTAATACTAGAATAAGTGCAATTAAAATTTCAGTACAATGGTACTTTATTCCTCAGCTTAGTTTGTTATTGCATTGTTTTACACACAGCCGATAAACACGACATTAAACCCATCTTTTAAGCCGTCATCATCCACAAAATAATCTTAATTATTATCAACTTTAAAACATTAATTTGTTGACCAACTTGTGAGCTGTAGTTTACACATCAAAGATATGTTACAATTTTAGATATCAGATAAATGTCGTGAACTCATGAGCAAAGTTAAGATCTTGAAGACGACTTGTTAAGTCCCAACTATAATAACATGCAAATATCTGTACAACATTACAAGTTTTATAAAGTCGTAGTCACTTTTTCGAACGTTTTCCTATTTTACTCCCTTAGTAATTAGACACTGGTTTTTAATAATTACTTTTTTCCCATTTTAAGTCCCCATCAAACTCAAACACGCCAACAAACCTTAAAACTTTCTCAGGTCACTATGTGCACAATAAGCATCTGGAATCTATGCCATGTAACTTAAATTGATAATTTTCAGAAATTTCATTAATACAAACAATGAATTGATATCATCCTCATCATCTCGATATTAATTTCCAAACGGAAGCATAGTGTGTTAACGAACAATCACTATTGTTCACTTTCTCTGACTAGCACCTCTACTTTTCCCCATTTCCTCCTGGTACTAGTTTTCTTAATAACGGTTCTTCGTCACGTTGTTTTTGGATGATCGAATCTTCTAATATACTGCGGACTACAGTCAAATGCACATTTATTTATCTCAACGATTTTAAGATATAGTGAAATGAGTAAATGTAACCCTCATGCTTCACCAGATACTGATGAATTTTGGGTATATCCATTTACCAGGTTTCTATGTGTATGCTATGCTGATATGTATGTTAGAGAAGGTATTGTTATTTCGAAGTTCATTGTTAGCACAATAATCTAATGTTTCTTCGTTAAATCTTTGTTTAACGCCATCCAATACCAAATTTCTCACACTAGAATTCATATCAACCATACTGATTATTTTCTCGTTCGATAAGAAACTATCTATGCAAAAGTAAACCAATACCCGAATGAGCCCGTTAGACCTTATCCTAGCCACATATATGAGAACATAGTCATTGTATCTATTTGTGTCTTTTCCTTTCTTTCTCGTTTCGTAGATAAAGCACAAAAATCAATCATATGATGTTTCACATTTCCATTAAACACTTCTTGATCTTTATTGCTAACCGATGTTATATTCCAACAAGCAAATCGCAAAATATTGTTTTTTCATTATCGTTTTGTTCGAGTCTAAATTCCTAGTACTTTTAGCGGTATTAATTTATAGTCTAAGAGGCAGTCTGTCAAACTAACCTTCAAAAATTCTAATTCTAGCTGTCGTGAACTAATGTGAGCTATTTGTGTTGCCGATCATGTTCGACAATCTGACATTTTTGCTGTGGTTATTTAATAGCGTCACTTACTCGCTATATTGAATAGTCACTGCTGCCACACAGTCATCCCAGAGATCCTCGAACATGACCGTTGATTGTCCCACATATGGTGGCCATTCAAATATCCGCATGATGTAAATAATTGTATGTAAATAAGAAGTGAAGTTACTTAATTATCAAAAATGTATACCTGTATCCTAGTACGTATCTTAGTAAAGGATCAAAAAGCAAGTTTATTGAGTTTCTTCTTCTTCTTCTTCTT
>JANSTX010035898.1:0-13475 GCA_027564355.1 Penthetria funebris | reverse complement strand
CTTGAAGGAGTGCTCCAATTTTCCTCATCTTCGAACTTAGGCTCAGAAATCAGATAAAAGTGACACATGCATAATTTGATGGCGATATGTCAATGCAATCTTAAGTTATCATGCGCAATTTACATGGGAGGTACTCCAAGGATTAATCCAATTAAACTTATATCAGTTACATATGTGCAATTTGTGGTCTGTATGTATTATACAAACAATTTTAATCTAAAAGGAGTAAACATTTTGTATGGAAGGTTCTTGAAGGAGCAAAATTAGCGATATCTCGAAGCTTTCTCAAGTTATCGTAGGCACGGACGGATGTACGGACAGACGGACATGCTTAAACCACTTTTTTTCAATTATAAGCAGTATTATTTAATTTTTTTTTTCTGAGATTTTTATTTCTTGGCGTTACATGAACGGAATCAAATATAATAGACCCTTGGAGCTTTGTTCCGAGGGCCTTAAAAGAGATGAGTTTACAAAACGAATTATTGCAACATCAACGGCACAAAATAATTTAGTGAGTTCTGAATTACGTCTACCGAAACCATTCAATTTTAGTTAGGAAAATACGCCCAATTGGAATATTGGCTACAGCATAGTACAACGTCATGTTACTATTCACAAATGGTTTATCGAGAGTAGAATAATGAATGGCAACACAGGAACATATTATCGGACGCTTTGATTCACTTTGTTGAAAATATTCGCGGTTTCATTTGATACGAAACATGAAATCTATAAATAATACTAACTTGATTAGTGTTACCAATACAGTCAATTGAATAAAAACATTAGTAAAAGTGCATGACCTGATAAACGTGTTTTTTTTCCATTATTGTGATATACACTACAAATCTCAAAAAGATTAGTCAGTCAATTAAACTGACTGGTAAGGTTAGTTGAAATGAATAATAAATAGTTAAAAGAAATGAGCAAAGCAAATCGAATGACTCACGACAATATTATTCACGGATTCTGCTTTTAACACCTGAAACGTTGACAGTGGTCACAAATACCATTCAATACTGGCTGGAGCATATGTGATAATTGGCCGGGTATTTTATTGCTGCAAATTATAAACTAACAAGAATATTGCTAATATACTGCACAATAGAATAGGTGTGGTTTTATATTCCTGGTGTATTTTAAAGTCCTCAGTCTGTCACAAAAATAGCAAATATAAACTATAAGAATCGTATACATATACATAATCATAAAAAGTCATTATTTATAGAGATTACTAACCTTAAATAAATATACTAAACAATTAAAATCTAAATCGTGTAGGTTATCATCTATCACAGGGCGGCATTACGATGGTATTTTGTCGCTTAAAATAAATTTAACATCAAATATAAACTTCAATCACTATAATTGAAATTTGCCAACTGGAAAATATAGGATCTATCATAATAATTATCCAGTTATACATTTAAATATTTCAGTAGAGTGATGCATAAATCTACCTAGTTTGTTGTTGAATTATTTTTTTAACCAGTCGACAAACACGACATCAACACCATCTTTTTAGCCTCGATCACACGCCATCACTGACATATACCGTGATCGAGTATACGGAGAGACAGCGTGAAGGTACATATTGGTTAAGTAACCTCGATGATTCGTCACCAACTAAAACGTGTAATTTGCTAATTGGCTACTAATTTTCGTAGAAGTTAAGTCTGATTATATAACTACTTACATACATTATTTCATTCACATATATGTAGACATATATGAATTCCTGATGACTTAAAACCCCATGGTTGACAAATAATTCTGTTTTTGTCAACCGGTTCTTAAGGAACATCATTATTTCTGTAGCATAGTCCATGTATTAATCTGCTAATCTCTGCATAACCTAAGAAATAATAGATATTTACATATAATATCTTGACGATTATGATATAAATAAAATCTTGACGATTATGATATAAAAATTCAAATTAAATTAGTCTTTATAACAAATGTAAATATTAAATAAGATAAATGTGTTTAAGAAGCACAAAAACTTTTTTATATTATTTTGCATGACATCGGAAATAATTTATCACTCTACCAAATTATTGAATACAGTAGTGGAACCCGGCAACTAGCGTTTAAGAGTCTTTACTTTAATATCTTACATGAATACGCGATAGTTGATATGATTGTGAGCTAGAGTTTACTATTTAAAACGATTACAAAGTTGTTAAAACAATAGTTTAGCCATTTTGCATACTAGAAACAGAAATTTGTGATACAATGCCGAGATTCACAAAAATTTCAGTAGTAGGGAAACATCATACAAATCCAATCAAAGAAAAGTAGAACATGAAAGGCTGAAGTCATTGAAAAATCTAGGATCATAAATCAGATTGATGAACGACTGATTCTGATGAGTTACTCCAAATTTCTGCATAAAAGAAATGCTGATGGCTTTGCCTAATTATCACATGTCGTCAAATCTATAAAGTATGAAGGTGAAATTTTTTAATTGCTGACATTAAAGTAAATAGTAGGGAGAAGCAATAATTCAATTAACTTTCAAACGAAGAATATCCACATCGGCGATTGACTAAATAATTACATCACAACAGATCTGTGAAAATATCTAGATAATGTTTATCTTCAGGATTTAAGAATTTTAGTGACTGATATATTTAATAAAGGTGCGCGATTGTGCACTGCATTAAGTTCATTAATTCTTAACATTGTTTTCATTGGGAAATGTTGCACATTAAGGTGCACTTATGTAGAATATTAACTAAGATGCATTCTGTCGTAGTCTGAATAAGGATTAGTAGATAGTTCCAACAGGCATACTTTAATTGTGTTAGATGAATTAAAATTTTAAAAAAATCAAGTATGAATAATTAGGTATCAGATCAAAGGCATATCAATCTTCATAATCGTCTGTTTTCAATTATTTACAATTTCGAATTACCATTTATATTTCCTCCAGAAATTATTTGTTTTATTTCCTTAGAAAAAAAACATAATTATTAGTAATCAGGACTTTTGGCGAGATAATAATGTTGTGAGAATAAACTACTAGTTTAACTACTAAAAAATTAAATAATTTTCTTTACTACGTTGCGAAATACATAATCAAAAATATTCAACTTTTACTGCACTGTAGTATCAAATTTTGATTACTAGACAGATACAAATTTCGTTAATACTTTCCATATAAAATATTCTATTTTTAAGAATTTAAATCAAACGAAAAATATGCAACGTTTAATTATAACTATAAATGCATAAGCATGTTTAGGCTTTCTTAAGTTCATAAAAATAAAAACATTTCATAAAGGAGTCAAGTTAGCAAAAACATTCTTGAAACCCGAGAACTTTGAATATTTTATTAAATATTTGATTTATTTTACTTTATGCGTTATGAGTACTCACCAGTTTCAAGAAGTAATATTTGACAAATGCAATTTCAGCGATTTATTTCAAATGCAATAAGATGCATTAACCTGTTATTTTCAATCGATCTTAGATATTTTGAAACATTGAACATGAATTAAATAACACAAACGTAATAGTTTTTTTAAATTATACCACAAAATAATATTCAATTTATTCATCATCTGAACCTTATTTCTGTATTAACTAATAACATAACAATTTATGAATTTGACTAACTAAAATGTCCCAAATTTATTAACAATTATTTTGGAATAATATAATTCTTAATTATAGGAGAGGGTTTAGTATACTTACTAAAATATATAACAAATAAATATTGTGTTTTATCTAAAATTTTTGAAAATTCCGGGTTTGTATTCTAGTAGATCCACTAAGAAGTGTGACAATAACCCGAAGTGTAGATGGGGTAAGCGCATGTATCAGCCTCAACTGCATAGCTAAATATCCATGGTTTCAAACTCGGGCTCAGTATTTGGTGGGAGCAGCGGGATGTAGTATATTATGATCATGGTTCCAAAATGGAATAAGAATGCGATTACAGGCAACTTATTTTCATGCGGCCCTTAGCCTCGATCTATCCAATTTTTCCTTGTATCACCTTCACGTGGTGGAACTGTTAGCTGCAGTAGGTTGTAAATTAACCCTAACAATTGAAAACAGTTACAAAGTAGAGTACGAGAGACCCCTTATCCAAGGTGTCATGCGACCCGTACCGATAGATTGGATGGCAGTCAGGGGTATAATACGGACTGTCGCGTACGGAGCCTTTTTGATACAGGGCGACCTTAGAGAGTAACCAGCCTTACCATGTCATGCGGGGCTCTGACATGGTGGACCTATATTTCCCTAGCTACTCGTGGGAACAAATACGGAGAAAAATAATAAATAAACGATGTCGGTCGACATCTCCACCTCTTCGGAGGATGACTTGCTGCACTCCAGTCTGGAGTCGGCAGAAAATAACAAGGTAGTGGTAGTATTCGAGTCGGATGTAAGGAGTCGTGTGGAAGCGATAACAGATGAGGCTAAGCCTGGGCCATCTGGTAGAAGCTTAGGGGTAGGTGCCAAACATATCGTCAAACCCGAAACTAAATAACTTAACAAAAAAGGTGTACTCTAAGGTGAGTTTTATTTCAGATAAGATAAAGCACAATGTAGAGAAGGGCATCACAAATGTTGACAAAGACGACAAAGAAGTTCGGCAAAGGACGGCTAAGTCTGTCAAGACGTCGGAGTCTAAAAAGAGAGGGCAGTCAGACGACTCTCACAACATGACAATATCGTCCAGTAAGAAGTGTAGGGTGAAGTCTGGCAACGGAGGACATTTCGGGCGGCCAACAGGCATAAAAAGCCACCTCGCGGTGAGAGTACACCTTCGACCTGCAGTGGTTGACGAGTTGGCTGCCAAAAGGTGTCCAAGTTGGAACTGATCCGGGTTGGGAGATTCCGCAACGACCAGGGCTCGTATTTGGTTGCCAAAGATGGAGTTTGAGCCCGGTAAAATGCTCGGTTGTCCCCAGCTAATGAACTCGCATATTCCAATGACAAACTGGACGGTACTCAAGGCTGAGGCACCGCAGAAGAACAACACATCCTTCACGATCAACGAAGAACGCGTCGATTTCCTAGAGAGGAAGGACAATAAGCTTAGTTTTGACCTGTGACAAGCTGAGCTTAAAATTTTTAAAACGGGGGCGACAAATCATGTCATCGAAGAGTCCAGTGATCTCCTAGATGATTTGTCGCTCGGACTAGTGGAACCGGAGTCGAGTTCATCGGCACACAGGTAAAAATACCGATGCAGTTAATCGACAACAAACAACAACAACAATAGCAACAACAACAACATCAACCACCGTGGCATATTATGATAAGGATTGTTCAAATAAATCTTAAACATTCTAGATGTGCCTCGGATAATCTAATAGTGCTCCTAGGAGAGGAGCAAATTGATGTAGCCCTGATTCACGAACCATGGTATAACGCCCCAAATTTTATACTTAAAAAACACATTAATGCATTCCTTTGATATAATTATAGCTCAAGGAATTTAACTACAGTTAAGCTGCTGGACAAGTGAAGAGTTCTTCATAAGTTCAGTGTACTGTCATGACCCCCCATGCCGCCGACAGCGTTTGCGAACTTTATCTCCAAGATAACACACACGGAAAAAATAGCACTAACGGTGTACGATGCTAACGCAGCCAGACATACCCTGTGGTGCAGTTCAGAAACAAATGATAGAGGTGAGGAACTTTTTGAATTTTTATTATATAATAATTTAGAAATGTGTAACAGGGGTAATGTCATAACGTTTACTTTTCCGAGTTCGGATGCATTTGGAGGTTGGGAAGAGATTATTGATATATTATTGATAAAGGTTGAACGGTGGAGAGTAACTAACAAGAAATCTTTTTCGGGGCATAGTTGGATACTCTTTAACATCGGGGTCAAGTTTGATTCCCTTAAAGAATTCAAAAACCCCAAAAGAATGAACTGGGTCAATTTTCGTAACATCATCAAGAACAATGTAGGAAAGCCTCCGACCGAAGATGATGAGTATTCTGTTGCAGAGTTATAGGCTGAAGTTGAAAAGTTTGGGAAAGTCTTAAATACAGCGTATTCAGTTGCATGTCAAACAAAGAAAGAAGTCGGTTGAACAAAAAGTTATCTGATCTCAGAAAAATGACCAGAGAACTGTTCGATATCTGTCGCAGACACAATTTCTGAAAGCCTTATAAATACCATTAAATAATAAAGCCATTAAATGTGCCAAATGCGAGAACTGGAAGAGTTTCTGTGAATCCATCGAAGAAACAGGGGAGTCGGCAAGAGTCAGAAATATTCTAGCTAATAGCCACTCTAGCCCTAGTTTTCTCAAGACAAACACTGGTCAGTGGACCGAAACAAGAAGAGAAAGTTCGGAGCTTCTTATACCAAACCACTTCCCCGATTGCACAGATAATGCAATCGACACTACGAACGAATATACAGTGGAAGTAGGTACTTCCAATGACTGGGAGAACGATCTGTTTACGCCAGAGAGGATTAGTAGGGCCTTAAGTAGCTACTCGCCCTCCAATATCTAAGTCGCAACACGCATAATGTGGGGGCAAATACACGGAGACGTCACTGCACGAAGTAGTGCACAATATGGAGAATGCCCTGACATATAAACAATATACACATACTAGCCGCCTTCTTGGATATAGAGGGAACGTTTAACAATGTAAAGGTGAAAGCATCAAAGATGCGCTCAGTCTTTTTGGTGTGTAGCCAAAGATTAGGAGTTGGATAACTCCCATGACCTGATGGTCGGCCTTAAACTGGGGCTGCAACAGAACTATAATGGAGCGGGTGCAGAGATGCACTATGAGAGGTATTTCGGGGGTGCTAAGAACGGTCCGCACAGAGTCGCTCAACACTTTTTTATGCCTGTTCCCTGTGCACTGCTACCCCAAATTGACAGCCTCACGTAGTGCCGTAAGACTGAGAGCGTTAGACGCTTTTCAAGAACGTCCGTATGGGCATGGTAACATATTGCGCCTCGTATCTCATGAAATTATGGCACATGGTACTAACTATTCGTCGCCAAAGTTGTTGCCTAACAAAAGATTCGCTACCAAATATCCCACACGTGCGGAGTGGAAGAACGTAAACCCCTTGGATGGTTTCGATACCATCATTTTCACTAACGGTTCCAAGATGGAAGCCGGGGTTGGTGATGGGGTTTTCTCATACACTCTTAGCGTGACAGAATCCTTTAGGCTACCATATAATTCAAGCGTATTCCAAGCGGAAATGTTTGCTGCCTGGAGGGCATGGGACTTCTTGAGTTCTGCTTCGATTCCCGTTCAACGAGTGGCAATAGCCATGGATAGTATGGTCACCATTATGTCGTTTACCTCGTCGGTCTGCAAGTCAAAACTGGTCGAGAAATGCATGCTCGCATTGATGGAGGCAAGTAACGCGGCCGAAATGACACTGTTATGGGTTCCTGGTCACAGGGACATTGTATGTAAGCCAGACTGGGCTCGAGTCTGGATATATCACTGGCGGGGCAAGTTTCTCCGCCACTCAGTGAACTATATAATCAAACTGGTATATACTATATGAGACTGGCCAATTCTAGGTGGAAAGGGCTACTTACATGCAGATTATCTAGAATTACTTGGCCCCAGTTTGGGCGGAGTAAAACGGAAGAACTCCTACGATTATCACGTCGGGCTGTGGCCAGATCCGAGGCAGTGCTCAAAGAACATTGGCCGGTCGGGGACCGGGCGTCAAGATTGGGTACGCCTTTCACTTTTGGTTGGCGCAGTTGCGGCGATGCAGATGAAAGCGGAACTACAGAACACCTTCTAAGCAAATGCGCAGAATTTTCTCAGCAAGAGATATAGGCTGCAGGGTGGAAATATACTACCTAATCTATCGAAAATTGCAACAATAAGGCCAAGAGATCTGGTGGATTTTCTAAACGCCACGTGATGTGTGGTATCAAAACGGCACCTAACTGCGAATTGGAACTATCACGGAAGATCGCTAAAGGCTACAATTTATCCGCGGTACTTGTATTGTACAACCGGTCGAAACGCACTTGGAAATGCTGAAATATGTCGCCGTATTTGATGACTTATGAAGTGGCTTATGAAGATGCCGAAAATTGACTCGATTCGAGAATAGCCTCAAAAGTAGAGCCGCTTTTTCAACGGGAGATTCCTATGCTGCTAGAAAGATGGAAAATAGTAGTCGTAAGTGATTTGCAATACTTACATGCCGATTATTAAATTTATGAAATAAAGCATTCAATATCACATAGTCAGAACTTATTTAAGTCCCCTTTTAACTTAAATCTAAAGCGAATAAAAATCACTTTAACAATAATATTTCTGGCTTACCGACAAAAATAATTATGCCTCTATAGAAATCAGAATTGTGAATTGAACAAATTAAGCATCTCAAGCTGCTGTGCGTTTGATTACTGACTTCGGATCAGAACGCCAGCAGAAGAACAAATGTCAATAGCCAATAAGCAAGACATGAAACATTGATTTCTAACTGAACTGCAGCACCGAACTAGCAGAGGTGTCAAGAAGAAAATATATCCAAGTAGCTTCTATACAAGAATCTGAATTGAGAGTATCATTTAAGATACGGGTGACGCATATTACAATATATTATTATTATAATGTCAAGCAATATCTGATTGGCAAAGCAATTAAATCGTTAAAAAATAGAAAATCTCCCGGTATTAATGATATCTCAAACGAGTGTCTGAAATATGGTGAGTACTACCTAAATGCTGAGATTGTTAAACTGGTTAAGAATTACTTGAACGTAATGAGATACCTACAGATTCTAGAACTAGTGTAACAAAACCTATATTTAAGAACGGCAGTAAAACTGATCCGTGGTATCACTTTAGGAAGTGCTGTTCAGAAACTCTTCATTGTTATAAAGTTAAACCTTATACAAATATTTAAGATCCCTACAAACGTACATGAACAATAATTGTAATTTATATTTATAATAGAGATATAAGGTCAGTAGTTTATTGGTAGCTAACCACATAAATTGAGTTGTATTAAGAATAATTCATTAAGCGTTATTAAATACCGAGAGATAACTATATTGCATTCCCTAAAATTATTGGCGATGAAATCAAATGACAAACTAATATTTGCAATAAACAGAATAGTTTTAGAAAGAACAGATCAACATGACTCGATATTCATATTACGGCTCTGAAGAAATCCCTTGAATACATTATACATATTTCCATGTGCTTCATCGATCTTGCACAATCTTTTGACCGTTTCCAACTTAACGATGTTATAAGCATTTTAGATGGATCAAATATTCAGCAAAACATAATGTTCACAACACAACACAAATTAAAGTAAACGGACTCACAAATGACATAACAATATCAACTGGAATCCATCAAACTGGTAGATATACATCTCAAATTGATTTCATAATATCCCATAAACTTAGTTGGAATTATTTTAGAGACAAATACCGAAACGACATTAAAAAAACCAATTATAAGTTACTTGTAGGAAATGATCATATTATAACAACATTTTCTAAATACATGACAATATTCAAGATGATAGCGAACCGTAAATTATATGGAATTGCTTCCAAACGACTTGCGAAAAGAAGTCAAATAAATATATGTGTATTTCAAAAAGTTCATCTCAAATTGAAAAACACACTTTATGGCGAAACCCCGATGCTCAGAAAAATATTATGAATAAGATTAATTCCATTAATCTTCACCTGTGTTATGCAACATTTTTCTGCTATAATACATTACCCATTTACATGGCCAATATTATCTGTAGATAATATGGTTTAAACTGAAGATAGCTATAATGCGGTACTGTATACAATGACATGCACATACAACACTGATTTTATTTTAATTTCTGAAATAAAAGTAAATAGTGGAGGGTTGCAATAATTCAATTAGCTTTCAAACGAAAGATATCAACATCAGCAGATAACTAAATGATGACATCCCAACAGAGCTATGGGAACATCTGGATGATATTTATCTTCAGGGGTTACCACATTACTAACATATTATATGTAAGTGCTGCTGGTAGTATGCATTACGATATTGCGTTAAGTCTTAAAGCTTATCACTGTTATGCATCATTTTTTTCGACAAAATAAAGATATTTTTTCATGGTCTATGATACTTGCAAATGAGTTATCGAAAGTAAAGGGCCACATTGAAGTGGAAAATAAATTAATCTGTGGAATTCAAAACATAATACATATATTTTTTATTTGAAGACTATCAAACAAATCCCCTGCAAAATGTGACCATAATGAACTGTTGTCCGCTTGTCGTTACTGAAAAACTAAAATATTTAGGATCAATTCTCATAACAACATCGAAGGATAGTTGTATCAAATAATGATCAGTTTCATCGAAAACTATTACCCGAATTATTGGAAAGTTTATAAAACTACAGTTTAACCAGCACTGGCTTACGGTTATGAATGTCGGGTTATAAACAGAGTACAAATGCAGAAATTACACAGAACCAAAATATTTAAAACATGATTCGAAGTGACACACAAGTTAGATACTAAATTAAATTTGTTGAAAACTAAGAAAACCGAACCAAGATAAGAATTAAGACAATAAGACAAGAACGAATAAGGAGAAAAAGAAGATGAAGGAAACAGCATTTATGTAAGAATGTATTAAGTAATTTAGTTGTTGGTATCTGGTATTGAAAAAAATTGCACGCAACAAAATGTTGACGGTTAAGATGCACGTACTTACGGAGAATTTTGTTTAAGATGCATTATATCGTAGTACGAAGAAAGAAAAACGATAATAAGACAGTCATACTGAAATTGGGTTATAGATGAATTTAGCGAGATATTATTGTTAATATAAATAACTAGTAACTAGTAAAAAATTAAATAATTACGTTCTTTATTAAGTTGCGAAATACATAACCGAAAAATATTTAACTTACCAATTTCTTTTTTACTTTATTTAACTTAACAATTTCAGTTAATACTTTCTATATAAAAATTAAATTTGAGATTCAGCAATATTTTTGCAAATGCAAGAATTTATTTTATTGTTAATAATTTAAATCAAACGGAAAACATGATAACAAAATGCAACATTTCAATATTACTATTAGTAAGTATAGACTTTCTTAAGCTAATAAAAATAAAAACATTTCAGAAAGGAGTCAAGTTAGCAAAAACATTCTTGAAACCCGAGAATATTTAAATATTTTATTAAATAATTAATTTATTTTACTTTATACATTATGAGTACTCACCAGATTTAAGAAGTTATATTTGATAAATGCAATTCCCGAGGATTATTTCATATGCAATAAGATGCATTAAACTGTTATTATCAATTGGCTTTAGATTTTTTGAAACAAATAACTCAAATTAAATACCACAAACGTAATAATTTATTTTAAATTATACCACAAAATAATTATTTAATTTATTTAATATGAAAAACTTCTTTCTTTATTAACTAATAATACACCAATAAAGTAACCCGTTCAATCGGAAGAATATGACCAAAATGAATACACGATCAATACAAGAAAATGCAAACCATTTATAAATTGCTAAAAATAGTGACTAACTATTTAAAAACGATTTGAATCTTTGCTGAACAAATTTGTCCCGAAAACTGTTTTGTACCTAAATTAAAATGTCCCAAATTTATTAAAAATTATTATAGGATAATATAATTCTTTATAATAGGAGAGAGTTTAGTATGGTTACTAAATATATATGGCAAACAAAATCAGAACACACAGACAAGATAAATAATGATAAAAAAAAATTAAATTGTAGGTTTGTGTGCATTCTTGCGAATCCACTAAAGAGTGGTGAAACCAAATTAGGCCCTTTATTTTATCTTAAGAACTGAATCACAAATGAAAAGACAAAAATATTTTATTCTAGAAAAATATTTAAAAAAATAGGATTCAGACCTCAAGTGAGTTACTCATAGTATTTGACAAAACCGTCATGGTTTAATTTTGAGATATCAAATGAATGGTAAATGTAAGTATTGAATAAAAAGAAGCGGATTTGATTATTTATAACTACTAGGGTCAAAAATTATATCTATATTTTCCTTGCAACCGGATTGACATATTTTACACACTCTTAAATACTTTAAATTGAGTCCATCACATGATATAGAACCAATCTGAAATAAATTTCTACTACTTTTATATGGTATTTTTCAAAGTATTTGTTTGAGCATCTTAACGACTCAAGATTAACTTAAACAACAATTAAAAGTTTATATACATATTTACATTACCACCCTGTTTGTTGTTTATATTATTTTTTTTCAACCAGTCGACCAACACGACGTTGCCACCATATTTTAAGTATTTATCGGACGTCATTACTCACATATACTGTGATTGATCGAGTTGCCGATACATCTATGTCTTTTCGCTTGGAGAGCATGTACGTTTTGGTATTTGACTATATAATAGTATCATCAGCATAAGGTTATATTTTACAGGCGATGGGTGCAATTATAAAAAAATTAGTAAAATAATACTGTTTCATAATTTTGAAGATTTAAATCAGGAGAAGAACAAGTAACCAGTCTTTAACAGTTTATTAGTATATAACACCAGCATACAGTTATGTTTTTCTAGTGCAAGAGCTTTTAAATTGTCATACTTTTCAAATCTGTATCAGGAGATCATAACTACAAAAGCAGCTATTGTTTTCGTATAAAATTTAAAATATCTGATGGATACCTGCCAGTCTTTTATTATTTATTGGTATCATAAGCATAAAATTATGTTTTCCTAGTGAAATTATTAAAAAATTGTTAAGAAATATCCAAGTTGATTTTTGTATACCAGAAATTGAATGGAAGGGATACAATATTGATCATGGTTATAAATTTTAAACTGGTGGTGATAAGATAATAAAGGATTTATCATAGGAGGACATATCAAAGGTGAAGTCAATTCATAATGTAAAATTTTGAAAGTAATTGCAACATCAATAAAAATATCCCTATTAAACACAACATTAAACAATATAGTTCATAAACCAGAGCTAGAAGGCATAGAGGTGAATTTAGACATAATTAGAAATAATAATAAATCATTTAGACTTAACAATCGTAGAATTTACCGAGCTGCTGGTATCAAAAGAATTGACCGAATATTGGTGAGACAAGCTCTAAAATTCTTAGACAAAATTAGGATCTCAGAAAATCCCATCATCCGAAGATGCAATAGACCGACAAGATTTAATGAATCGGTCAATCATAGAATAAAACACCCAAAAAACCTATTTTATTTGAACGAAGCTGGATTACTATATAATAATTCCGACCTACTAACTATATACCATCAACGCTCTTGGTTTACAATATTGAACAAAATCCTAATTGCATTCACGATGAACTATAATTATAATACAATCTCAACAGTTGACCTTAATAGCATAACCCTTGTTAATAATGTTGTATCTACTTACAACGGGTCCACGTGTACCCAGAACACCACTATAAATTC
>JANSTX010035887.1:0-13475 GCA_027564355.1 Penthetria funebris | reverse complement strand
GTAAAAGTATAGATTTTATACCCTCATTTTATGCACACTTGTCGTAAATTATATTCAAATCGTATGTAAAATGATAATACTCGTATGAGGAATTTTCTAAGAAATTTCAAATTTCCATACATAAATCATCATCTATTGCTCTCAGGTTTTATAAGATAAAAGTTTTCAAAGGATTTTGTTGTTTTTAAATCTCTTTTTATAACGCTTTATTTATGCTCCAGTAAATGCATATATGCTAAGTTTATTATATATATGTAAACACTTGTTTATAGATATGACGACCAGTTATATGAACATGAATCGATTAATTTAAGATGAGAGGAATATGTCATGCATAAATATACTACAGAATGTCAAAATATTCAGATGTGTAGATTATCAGGTTTAATAAATATATTTGGTACGGGCTATCCAGATTTGTGCCGTATGGGATATACAGATTAGTAGCGTGTTGAGTATCTTGTGATACTACGTCTCAAGAGTGAGTTCTATGTAAATGGTGCTAAAGTTAAACACAAATTAAGAGTGAATTCTATGTAAATCAGTATTTACAGGACTTTCTATTGACTATTCAAAATTTTATGATATGACTATACACTTACAGGAATATACTTAAAATTCTCTTCAAATTTTAAGATAATTTTATGACGTTACTCCGTTTGTATAGAGCTTTTGAACAGTTTTTACAATATTACCGATAAATTGAATAATTTTTAGTTTTATTATAAATAGCAATTAATCAGAGTATTAACAGAATTAATGTTAGACTGACTATAAACTTACAGGAATCTCTTTCTCGATGAGCTTTTAATTTAGTTAAATTTAAAAAGATACTTTTTCAATTTAGTTCTGTTTAATCCGTCTGTAGAGAACAGCTTTACAATTTTTAATGACAACATAACATTGATGCTATTATTGATAGCGAATGTTATTCGATACAAATATGTCTTAATATTTAAATATTCAAACTTACTCATTCTACGAGATGAAATGAATATAACATGTGATCCAAGAGGAAGAGTATAAATAATCTGAACTTGGCTAATAATAGTATAATGTTACTATTTTTTATTACATTAAATCAGTTCATATTAAATTTATGATATAGCTAGAGAGCTAGAGTTAGAGATAATATAAATAGAAAAAAAAACACATTATAAATGACGGTTAATAACCTAACATTCATTCAGAATATGGCTAGACATCCATCATATATGTAATTTATACATCCTTTTATGCAACAATATTTAACGAACGTTATTACATTTCTATTGTAAACATTAGAAAACCACATTGTAAAATAATATTTACAATTATATTGGGGTATATCGAATGTGATATAAATCAAATCTGTTTACCAATTCGAATACTTAATATACGTTCATATGTAACAATATAATTCCCTTAACATTTCAATCTTTATCACTATATATTAGTTAATATTAACCCTTTTCGCTGTTTGAATATCCTACGGTGTCATTTATTAATTTCAATTACTAATTTGAAACTAATTAATTGGCTGAAACGCATAGATAATTGACAAACATAAACATATACTTAAATATAAGTACCGCAGTCTGCCACATAAACTTAACTATATTTTCATGCTTGAAGATTTTAGATGATAAATTTTTTCAAGTTAAAAAAAAACAGGATTTATTGTTCAAAATATTAAGTAGAAGCTCAAATAATGAGACTGGTGTGCTTAAACAACCAGCGTGACTGAAGTTTAAGTTGCGCAATGCCCAGTTGAGATAAGTCTAGACAATGCGCGGTACTGAAAGTATTGCATCAGAAAAGCTCAAAATGAATTTATAATAAAGATGTATTGATGAGTCATAAAGTGAATGGACTTAATGATTTTTCTGACCGAATGAAAATAGATATTGATTATCTACAGTGCAGCAAAAAGGGATCATTATAATAAACTATGTTCCTGATACCACTGTAGAAATTGTATTTCGTTGCCTGCGTTTAGTATCTATAAACACAGATGAAATGTGATGATTTGATAACACATGTCATCAGGTGTACATAAACCAATATAAATATTCTGAAATTGAATACGTGTTTTAAATTTACAAATAATATGATAATTTTTTAGGATAACCACGTGCTTTTCATTTATGAAAACATGTGCTTTCTTTAAATTTCCCGCCAGTGAGACTATTTCAAATAGAGAGTATGTTCGTCAATTTATGAATTCCTGATACTAATAAGAACATTTTTCTTCGTTGCCTGTTTAGTATCTAAAAAGACAGATGAAATATGATGATTTTATAACACATGTTATCGGGAGTACATAAATCAATACAATTATTCTGAAACAGAACACGTGTTTTAAATTTACAAATAATAATAATATTTTTGAAAAACCTAATTTCCAAAGTTCAATGCCATAACAGATAGTAAGTTCTTATGCGACGGTTTATATCCTGTAATGTAGTTAAAATTGGCAAATATTTCCCATTCGGTTGAAAACACAGCAGCTAATTGTACAGTGTTGTAGAAAAAGCAGATCTAAGCAGAAACAATCAATAAATTACAATTTTATTACAACACTAACATTGTTATCTGTAGTGTTCATAATGTTATGAGAATATGGATCTCACCATCTAATATATCTGTATTCAATAGTAGTGTATATCTGCTCTCAATTCGATTACAGATTTTAAAATTGTTTATTTTCTAATTTTATATTATGCTCACAATTAGGAAATATAAATTCCTTATTTTAATTTCGTAATGAACTTTACCACAAACACGTTTAGATGTACACAAATCCATGTACTTAAACAATAATTGACCACACCGGATTAGGAAATTCATATTTATTTAGGGTTAATTCATATTAGGTTACCAAAATATATAATATTTTTATACAAGATTTCAAATGGGTAATATTAACTCCCACAAAGTTTCATATAATTTAAACTTGTTTATTACATAGCTATAAGAGCATATCGGAAAGTAAACACTAGTAAACACCTGTGACATAAAGATATACCTTATTTAAGTGTTACGGATTTGTACAATCTTATAAAATTTATTTAATCAAAGTAAAACATGAATGTTTATTAAATTACATTCCAAAAAGTAAATATAGAAACAATGACGTTATCTTCTAGGAATACCTTGTAATGTAATTATGTTCTAAATGAATGTGGGAAAATACGTGTGACTTCCGAATTATGTATGTATATAAATTACCTCAGTGTAGGCGTCATTTGCATACAATGACCTATAATATATATTAATATCGTCTTAAACATTTATAACAAAAAGACGCTGTCAAACAGTATCTTGGCATCTTAAGCTTTCAATCGGTCTAATTGGCCAGGTCTTCAACTACATTGAGGATTTCTGTCCAGCACATGTAGCACATTGCTATATTTTCATTATTCAATATTTTATTTGAAGGCAATGAAGAAAAACCACAACACTATATGATTTATGTCTGTGCTGAAAACTAACGAGACCAGAGCATAAACACTATGTAAAAAGAAACTTATTGACAGAGAAGATATGATAGACATCATTATATTAACATCATTTTTAATAATCCATCATATTAGCTTTTAGCTATTATTAGCTATTAAAAACATCATCTTAATATAAAAGACATATTTTAGGTGTTTGGAAGCTTATTAAAATTATCTCTAATTAAATTAACCGCAAAACATCCTTTTCAAAATTGCAACTTTCAAAGTTTTTGTTGAAATAACGAAAAAAATTTAAGTTATTAGATCGCTATTTTTATATAGTCAATAATATTATGTCTAAATTTTGTCTGTAAACTAGAAACTTAAGACTTTAAAAACTTCTATTTTAGCATGATGGATATTGACACTATAATTTGTTGTATATTATCACAAAATAAATTTTGCTGTTTTATTGTAAAAGAATTCGGAATGTCAATCATTTAACTACTGGAGGTGAATGTAGTTGTGGCTGATTAACATACAGAGGATGCTCAACCTCAACCTATATTTGCCTCCAAGCAATTATATGGTGATCGCTACAAATGTAGGTATAGTATATTGGTGCAAACATATATACATATATCACAAATCAGGCCATATAATTAATGGGCATTTTGGAAAATTAACGTCATTTGAAATGCATACATGAGGTGCATTAGTCAGGAAAACAGTGAAACTATTCATTTACATTTAAATACAAATATTATTTATAACAAGTAGATTTTAAACTGAATTATTTCTCGTGTTAATAGCATTATTTTCATAAAATAGAGAATTTTCTTTTACCGAAACCTTCAGAAGCAATTTAATTAATTAGAAATTTAAATTTATCACAATGGCTAAATGAAAGTAATGTGAAAGAAAATTTACAGAATCGTTTGTAACATGCATACAATTTATTAGTTAGGGTAAAATATATATATAAGGGTAATTATTGGGGTAATTGTATTCTGATTTATCATAACTTATATTACGCTTTTAATAATTAGTGTCGTATTTGTGTTTCCGCTATTAAAATATATTTTCCAGTATAAAAAATGGCATCCCAATGTATTCCAGTGAAAAAAATTGTATCAATTAGTAACTAATATTATGTCAGATAGAACTGTGCATGCAACTGGTACTACTACACAATAGAAATAGCCAAGCAGATCGAATGAAATCACTATGAAGAATTGTAGCTTATGAAAATGGACACGATTTAAACACATTTAGAACAATTCTAGAATCTACGAAACTGATACGAATGGTCTTAACGTTAAAAAGTCACAAACTTGATATTCGCTGGCTAGGTAAGATTTAACATTACACATTAGATTTAAAAATTGAATTCAAGCTGAAGCATTGGAAAATACAAAAAGTTTAATTAATTAAATTTAATAACGGCAAAAAAACCAGCAAAACTTCAACGATTAAAGGCATTCAGAATTGAATTCTGTTGGACTTCTCTATATGGTACTTTTTGAAAGCTAAGGTGTGTTACCAAAAAAAATATGAGAAATCAGCGCTTTGTTTGGAATAAAAAGAGAGGTTGATAATCAACGTTTCTGCTATTCTTGTGCACATTAGAAATTATTTCGTTCCTGAATTAGGTATTATGAACAAACAGGCAGGTTTCTGATTTGGTGGTGTTGAATGACAAACATTACTGTATATAATATTTTGGCTTTAACAAGTATTTAGTAGTATTGATACACTGAGGCACATAGTCAATGACTTTGCAAATTAGTAGAATTCGCAGAGTAATAGAGGACCCGGTTATCTAAAAATAATTTGGTAAGCAACCGCCATTAAGGTAGAATAAAAATGATTGAGAATGTATGGTGAATAAGTGAATTTTTTGAAAATTTGGAATTGACCCAGAGAATCTGAATTTCTTCCAGTTCTCATATAATTCACGTTTAATTTACAATGTTTGTTACGAATAAGAACATTTATATGGTAAAATATGTATATTTTTGATTACACTATTATTGTGTACTAGCAAATTCTATTTAAATTAAAATAAATTGCATGTCTTAAAGTTTTCTTGGAGTATCACATAAATACTCGTAACATACTTTCTAAAAGCACTTTCAAGAAACGAAAATTAATGTAAAGAGTTCCTTTTATTTCTTACGGTACTATAAGTTTCCTAATGATCTTTAGTATGATGAATATTAAGTTGAGTTGGAGTTAAATTCTTAAGTAAACTTTTTGTGCATATAGAAAATACCTAAATTTTGCCATAGTAATTTCATTTAAACATTTTGTACAATGCAAATCATTACAATGTAAATTAAAATAATATATAAGTAACAAATGTCTCAGAGTTATGTGGGGTTGATATCTGTCATGCGATTATTGTAGGAATTGCGAAAAATAATGTAAATTTTCCGTAATGTAGCTGTAAGATACACTGGTGGTCTGAGTTAGGCTCAATCTTAAATTCCTGCCCAAGTACTACTTAGTTTGTTGTTGAGATGTTACATCATGCAATTTTAGCGTATAAGAGTTATTGCAATTTTTGTTGGCAAAATGACTATCTGATAATCATGCACTCCTAATACAGAAATTTATAATTGTGAAAATCCGTTCCATTTTATCTACCTTTAAAGGAGGTAAAAATACAGATTTGCTATTAGAATAAGAACGAAAAACGATTAATACGGCACGATTTTCTCTTTTAATGGATTAATTACTACGATAACAAGTCAATAGTATGAAAGATGCACTCACATTACTTACATTAGATGCACTCATAATATTAAATGCTATACAAAATAAAACAAGAATAATTTTCAAGCAGGGTGCAGAATGAGATCTAGCAAGTGACATAAATTACAAGAGTTTCAAAATTAGGTACTTCTAATTCAAATTTATTGCGGATTAATGCAGATATTGTTTTCTTCATAAATATTTAACGGTCTTAAAACCCATTTCACATTTCACCTATTCAAAGGAACTAATGAATAGTCATCAATTCTTTTTGCTTAATAATTGAGTATATTTATGGATTATGAAAATGTATGCTTTACCTAATCCTATGGGTAAACTAAGAAACTTATTCTGAATTATTGAATAATTAGACGAAAATATTTTCGTTTTGTACGTACCTAATTACAATATTGTTTGGATTCTTTGTGGAATATATTATTATAAATTTAATATTGAAAGTCGATATTCTGAAACATTTCCGAAAATATATCGTGTGTAATATTTATAGTCATGACACCGTCGTGATAGTGTAGAGTATTGTGCTGTAGACCGCCTAGACAGAAAACAAGATTAAAATTTCATAAATGACAAACTTATTCAATCATTTATTTATTAATCAGGGTCGAAATGGTTCGTATCCCATTGACATATTGTGATCCAGTTATTATGATTGAAATTCACCAACTGTAGATACTATAGAAACAATATTATTATTAATTATCTAATTATGCATTTGAATATTTCAGTAAAGTGGTGCTAAATTTACATGTTTGATGGGTTGAGTATCCTCAATGATAGCCAACTGCTCCATTCGTTTTCTGAGTTGTAATTTCAAATTTATTGAGCCATTTTATAAAAATGTGGGAGATATTTAGAATTTACATCAAAAATCTTAAAAATATGGGCAATAATTTGGGTTATCAATTGTTCAAATTAGATTTGAATAATTGAAAAGCAATACAGAAATTTTGTAACAAAATTGATTGAATAAGGAAGAAGTAGAAGAAATAGAAGACGAAGAAGAAGAGAAAGAAGAAGAGAAAGAAGGAGAAAAAGAAGAAGATGAAGAAGAGGGAAAAGAAGACGAAGATAAACAAGAGGAAAGAGAAGAAGAAGAAGAAGAATATAAGTTAAATGCATTACTTGGAATGTTTTTAGTAAAAAATTGAATAAATATACTCCTAAACGACTTGATTTCAAATTTATTAGAGAAGGTCTATTTTCCACAATAATTAAATTGCCACCAAATCGTAATTTAGTTAAAAAGTAATATACTTTAATACATATCTTTTGCACACAAGATTTAGCATTGAGAATACGGAAAAATTAAAAATGGGATAATTGAGGATATAAACGAACCATATCTGATATTGAAAGAAAATCAAAATGATATAAACAAATATAAATACGAGTATATATTGAATTAAAACTAGGTTAACCAGTACAGTTCCTGAACCGTAGTGCATATGGAACTTGATGTAATACCATTATATTCTCTATCATTATGTAATTTTGATGACATTGCGTTAATCAATTAATAATGATCATATTATTATAATCTTTATAATTTAATTTTTTATAAAGTTATTCTCTTTAAAATTCAATTGTTCAAAACATTTACAATTATAAACTGATAAAAACATAATTTAATACAGAACTTGTTATTTCCATCTTCAATAAAAACTCACTTTACACTTTGATACAATCAGTAATTTAAAAATAAGTCAGTATTTTTAATCAGCATTTCGTACACTATAGTACAAGTATATAAAATATGAAAATTAATTATTCCATTCAATTGTACACCACATTATCTACAATATTTTCACAAAAAATTTTAATCACATACTAGAAGATTAAAAACTAGTTAATGAATTTTATTGTTTTAAATTTTTATATTCAAATTTTTTAAAAAAACAAAATCACATTCACTTTTTTTTTAAAAGTTACTTATTTATATTTTGTGGCATTTAAAGTTAATTTTTAAATTCACTGTTTTGTTAAAATATGGAAAAGTTTGAAATTATAGCAAAAATTAAAAAATAAACAAAAAAAATAGATTTTCACTATAAATGTCCTTAAATTTTAAATACATCACCGAACACATTTAGATTTTCCCGCATTAACACATTTTTATTTTGAAATTACACGTCCGATGGCCTAACGGCCTCACACTAAACTAAAAGAACATGTTACGTACTTGGGCAAATAATTTTCTTTTAGCAACGTCATTTATGAATCGACAATGAAGAACTGAACGAAAATTTTAATTTTCCTATATTTATTTACAATAAGGATATAGTACACCAGAAAGGATATGCGTATAAAAAATTTTGATTTCTGTATTCTATGGAATTCGAAGGATTTTTTGGCAATAGCAAAACATTCGTCTTGGTACATCGAAAAATATAACATCGAAAATTATAAATTCTTATAAATACAGTAGGAGAAAATATTCCTTGAAGAAAATTCTCCTTGTAAAGGATTAAAGAGAGGGATAGAGAAATACGTAAAGAGGAAAGAGCTTGTTTTGTACATACACTTTTGGAAATTTTGTTTCTAACTCCCTATGGAGTATTTATCTGAGTGAAATCTCATCTCAGAGAAATTTGAAGCGTTAATAGAAGCATAAATTTTCATATTCACATAAATTTAAGGAATTGAATTAATTATTATTCTGACTGGCCTTTTTTTTTAAGAAGGATATGGAAAATAAATCCTGTATGTACACAACATATATATATGTATCAGAATTTATTTGTTTTTAATATAATTTTAACATTCGAATTTTGCACTATATACGAGTTTATCTGTTAGAATATTTATAGTAAATAAGAATAATTATTAAATTTATGGAAGGTTTTTATTTTAAGGATTTGTGTACTATAGAAGACCGATATAAGTTTAAAAATATAAGTTATTGAATAGACTAGTAAATTTTGTATATCTCGCTAATATGCTGTTGAATTTATCATATGAAATAGTGTTATTAATGAGACTACACATATCGTGAACGCCACATGGAGTAATATCGGTTTGATAATGATGATGATGACGATAATGATGAGGATGTAATAAAAAATTAAAAACCTGTATACTATATATACTTTATACACACAATTAAAGATGTAAAATTATTAAAAAAAAAAATAGAAAAACATTACTTTAATTTATCTTCCTTAGATGATACCTTTTGTAATTTCTTTCATTTTCCTTAAAAAGAATTTTATATCACCCTTGGGAGAGAAAATCGCCTGTTCAAAAATCCAAGAAACCAACAATATAAATAGATTTGATATTATCAAGAGATTTTATATAATGTACTCGTATATTAATTTTATTTTTAAAGGATACTGTGGCATGTGATTGTAATTTATTTTATTTCATTGTGAAGAATAGGTAAAGGTTTAAACTAAAATAATATCACATACTTATGAAAATGAGGATAATAAATTGTGAAGACGTAAACATTATGATTATGGAATTTAAATCAATACTATAAACACCCTTGATAAATACCATAATTTCTATTGAGTTATAACGTCTATAATTTAAACTAACATACTCCACAAATACTCACTCTACATTGCCGCTTATCAGAAAAATGATTTTGGAAATTCTGATCAATATTCAATTCAAGGTAATGTTTTCAAAAGTGAAAATAAAACAAACATTAAAAATAGACTCACAAAGAAAGAGGTTCTAACAATATTAGGCGCAGTTTGCATAATTCAATCTTCAAATTTCTCAATAAGGATTACTTTATCGTAGCCTTGTATATAGAAATCCACAGTGATCAAGGTGAATTATGAGATGCATCTTTTCATCCTCTTTCAATTCCAGAAATTAATAAATTGATTAATAGTTACTAATAGGTACAGAAATCATTATTGTTTATAAAGGATAATTAAGTATGGTTTGAATCGGAGAGATGAAAAATGTTATGAATTTCAATCAATTTAATTGAAATATGCAGAACAAAATATGTACGTGTAGTAATTGTAACCACATTAGATTTTGTCACTCAAATCTTGTGAAAATTTGTGCATTTTAAATATAATAGATCTGTTGAACATTATGATGTCCTGATACAAATCCACAAACCTTTGACATGTCTCAACATTTTTCATTAAAAATTACTAAGTATTTTACAACGATTCACAGACGATTTGGTGGATCGCTTGACATGTGACGGCGGTAGACGAGACTGGAATGAGGTCGCGGCTGCATTGAGACAGGTAAGGGAGGACGTTCTTGGTTTCATTAATTACGAAAGGAAGGAATGGATTAGTGATGCCACATGGAGTCTAATAGGGAGAAGAAAAGAAATAAAGAATATTATTAACAATGGAATTGCGATGGAACGACAGGGCCTACATACACAATACAGTCAATTGGACAAGGCGGTTAGTAAAAGTGCACGGCTGGATTAGCGCCATTTTTTTTGATAATATTGCAGTTCGGGCTCAACACGCTACAAACTCAAATAATATGAGAGAAACTAACCGGGGGGTGCTTTAAAACTGAACGTCCAATTCAATCCAGGGACGGTTTGCGCAGATCTCAAACGAGATACAACAAATGGAAAGATGAAGTCAGTACTTTCGCGAGCTACTGAATAGACCCGAAGTTCAGGTTGCTCAAAGTCCAGTTGACCGAAGAGCGGCTACAAGGCGATTCAGGGACTCTGTTGCGAGCAGTGGTGAATTCAAATCCGCTTTAAAACATCTAAGGGGAGGTAAGGCCGCCGGAGCCGGTAACATATTACCAGAAATGTTGAAAGTCGACTTGGAGGCCATTGCAACAATATTGGATCCCATTATTAGTGAAGTGTATGATGATATTCCAGCATTGTGGAAAGAGGGGTTGATAGTCAAATTGCCGAAAAAGGGTAACTTGAGTATGTGTGAGAGCTTGCTGAACACGATTAACATGGTTCTATCTATTATCGTGCACGATAGGATCGGTTCAGTTTTACAAGCAGGTATTCGAAAGGAACAGGCAGGTTTTAGGCTTGGAAGATCTTGCACAGACCATGTCAATACATTGCAAATCATTGTGGAGCAGTCAATTGAGTGGCAATCGTCACTGTTTGTGCTATTTGTTGACTTTAAACAGGCATTCGATAGTGTAGTGGCACGAAGTGTAGAGTTTTATATCGTGGAATGCTTGGCGATGCTTTTGATGTACATTCTGATGTAAAACAGGGATGTATACTGTTGCCACTATTGTTAATGCTCATCTAGGACTGGGTTATAATCAGTTGCAAAGTATGCACTTGACTGGAACCCGCAGATTAATAGAAGTCCGGGACGTTTAAAAACAACGTCGCGAAGGACCGTCATTAAGGAGGCTAGTGTCAGTGGGATGGTTTGGAGCGAAGTGAAGGCGCTGGCCAGAGATCGAGAGAAATGGTGGTTATTCGTTGATGCCCTATGCTCCCACGCGGAGTAAAGGTTGAGATGATTATGAAGTTTTTTACAGTTTATACATTATGTTTCTAGATAAGAAATTGCAATTTATGAATGTAAAATCTTGATACATTTCATAGGTTTTAAAGTTTGTATCAGGACATCATAATGTTCAGAAGATCTATTATATTTAAAATGCAAATATCTCGGACACGGTTACAAATATAGAGACTTCGTATCTGAGAAAGAATTATGTAGAAAGTTGTTGCGCATATTTTGCAATTAAAAACGATGCTGACATCCTTGTAATAGCATGACATTTTTCGTTTTTTTAGACTAATTCTTGTTACAGAATATATGGCATATGTGTTTAAAATGTAGTAGGCATTACTACGTATTTTACCGTTTAAATTAACCGTTTCCAAACGGTTTCGAGAAATTGCAATTTTTGTTTTTAATAAAAAATGTTGATATATTTCATAGGTTTTTGAGTTGTATCAGGACATCATAATGTTCAGAAGATCTATTATATTTAAAGTGTAAAAATCTCGGAAACGGTTAAAGATTGAGACTTCGTATCTGAGGAGGAATTATGTAGAAAGTCGTTGCGCATCTTTTGCAATTAAAAACGATGCTGACATCTTTGTAATAGTATGACTTTTACCATTTTTTTAGACTAATTCTTGTAACATATATGGCATATGTGTTTAAAATGTAGTAGGCCTTACTGCGTATTTTATAGTTTACACTAAATTTCTATCTCCAACAGTTTAAGAGAAATTCCATTTTTTTTAATGAAAAATGTTGATACATTTTATAGTAGTTTGAAGTTGTATCAGGGCATGTTAATGTTCAAAAGATCTATTATATTTAAAATGTAAATATCTCTATATTTCATAGGCTTTTGGATTCTTCCTCAGATACGAAGTCTCTATCTTTAATCGTTTCCGAGATATTTGCATTTTAAATATAATAGATCTTCTGAATATTATGATGTCCTGATACAAATCCAAAAACCTATGAAATGTATCAACATTTTTTATTAAAAACAAAATTTGACATAGTGTAGAACACTAAGGATGGAATGAAGTAAATGTCCTAGACAAAGATCGTGGATATTGACGACTGGTTATTTTGACGTCCTTTACATTAAGATGGAATAATTTTTCTAGCAATACATATAATAATGCAGACGATTATTTGTTGATTCAATGTGTTTAATTATCAACTATAATATAATTACAAGTTGTGACCTCTAGCATTGCACACATATGGATGATTGTTGATAATGACTACTGCCTAGTTACTTTTTGTAACATATACATACGTACGATAGTTCTTTTCATTTTACCTAATAATGAATTAATTTTTAATTATAAATTTCTCTCGTCGTTGCATCTTATTTTCTTTAGCGAAATGCATTTCATATAAAAAAATTCCTTTATGAAATTTTAATTGATGCAAACAATCTTCCAAAGGGATTACATTTATTTAATAATAATATTGCTTTTCTAAAATGTAAATTAATATTACATAAGGCAGTGTAATAATTAATTAAATTTAACTTCAACTACAATATATACGCAAATATATATATAATCTAAATTACATTACGTAACATATATTCGAGCAAAAAGGCATTTTAAAGAAAATGTGGGAATAAAATCTAAAACCAATTCAAATGCAGATAAATTTAAAATTAATGAGTCACAATTTTGCATTTGTTTGGTATGCACAAAAATCACTTTAATGCAATCACAGAATATGTGAATATCTGGTCTGATTTCAAATGAACTAAACATAAAAATATCTTCTTCTTCTTCTTCTTCTTCTTTCGTTAGGTCATGGACCTGTGTTTTTCTAGGACATTTTATTTTCAGTTAAT
>JANSTX010035876.1:0-13476 GCA_027564355.1 Penthetria funebris | reverse complement strand
TGATCTTTATTATTGAACGATGTTATGTTCCAGCAAGCAAATCGCAATATATTCTTTTTCCATTTTCGTTTTGTCCGTGATCGTGCCGTGATTGAGATACCTATTTATCATGTGAATTATACAATACAATTCAACCAATTACTGTATGATATTTAACATGTATACATGATAATATTTAACCGTCAAAATCAAAGTTATTAGTTTACATATTTTTATATATTTGAATGTCATAATAATTATAATTAAATTAGTAAATAGTAATCTATATACGCAAATTGTAGATTTAAGCATTTTTCAAACCTTTTTAACGTTCCTTAATTGTGAATTTAAGCACTTTTGCAACCATTTTCACGTTAAGTGTATTCTATTGCCAAAGTAAAAAAAATATGGGTCTAGACAAGCCACAAAGGATCACTTTCAGTGAAGAACGTTGGCCATATAACTTTCAGATCATAAAATAAATGGTTTAATAAATATACTTTGTGCACCATAGTACTAAAAATTACGATTAACATATGTATGCCAGAATGAATGTTTATGGTTTTATAATGTATTGACGAATGGAGTGACCGGCTTATCATAAAGGTTACTTAAACCATATTTACCACCACGGGGATATCACTGATCGAGATCGAGGCTAAAATATATGGGGTTGTTGTCGTGTTTGTAAATTGGTTGAAAAAACATCTCAACAACTGGGAATTTATGCAACACTTTACTGAAAGATTCAAATGTATTACCGGATAATTATAATTGATCCTATATTTTTCAGTTGTTAAATTTTAATTATAGATATTTGAGTTCACATTTGATGTTCTATGCACAGAAATGGCAAATTTCACATCGTAATGCTGCCCGCTTATGAGACGTAAAATTTTAGATGATGAATTGACCTAATCTTGGTAAATATACAGTTCACAATAAACAGGTCAATGAATGGATGGCCATTGTTCGAGATTCCATAGGTTAATGTTGTTTGAAATTAAAAAAATTCATCGTTTTCTTAATTTATTACAAGTTTCTGTGCAAAATTTTCAAAACTTATCTTTTTGTCTATGACGCGTGAAAAATTATGTGTTTGTTATTTTCCGACTTTAAGAAGAAATATTATGAAATTAAATTGCAATCTTTCTTCTTATTTATTATGGGGGTTTCCTTCGCATGTACTTGGAGAGGGTATCTATCTGTATATTCATCACAGAGAATTATGAAGTAGTTTTATACATTTGTGAACTTAGTTAGTTGGTTATCGTCTTTCTTCTTCAATACATTTCTTATATTATAATAGAAATTGTGTGGGATGATTTTGAACTTTTGGCATGAATAAACTATGTTTCTGCTAATAATTTTTGCAAAGGGTCGTTGTTCAATTCTGTTCATATGAATTGGATGGATTTGTGCGATGTAGGCGATATTTCAATGATTTACTTGTTAAAACACAAATGATGAATTATGGATAATTTTTTGTTTTCATTCTTTTATACTCGTGCATTTTATACAGACATTGTTTGTTTCTTTATTTGCTATCTGAAAGTTATTTTTACTGCCAAAAACATAAAAAATATTTCATATTTATTCGCATAAAGAAATCTATTAAATCATATTTTATATTGCGTAATTTTTATTTTAAATAATTTATTTGCTATTTTAGAAAAAATGTGGTCAATTAAAGAATATCGCCAATTTTTTTCAAATATAAAAACAAAATTCGATTGAAAGGAGTCACCGATGAGAAAAAATTTGGTGACACCTACCTAGGTTCATTGACTGACTCAAATGAACTGAAACTGATGAGGGCGATGAGAATTAAATTAAATTCATACTGAGATAGTCCTATACCGTTATAACTAGTATAATTGGTATAACTGCTATAATCGTTATAACTGGTAAAACTGTTATAATTTTTTTTACTGTTATAATTGGTTAAACTGCTATAGCTGATATAAAAACCAGATAAAAAGAAAATATTGAGAAATGAAAAGGGATTTTTGTTTATGCTAAAAATCTTGTCAAAATGATTATTTATTCAAAAAGTGTGCGTCTAATTGTTGCTACTAGAATTAACTCAAAGGATAGAAAAAAAAAATAGAACATTTTTGTTTGTGCTAAGAATTAAAATGAATGTTTGATTTATAAATTTCCTTTCTGTAATAGTTCGAAGAATATAGGTGTACTTTCTTTTCACTATCCACTGTCATTAATTTATACATAAAGTATACGTAATTTATTTTTTTTAATGTTTTCTTTCTTTTACTATTATTTGACAAACAAAATATTGTGTATTTATTTCCATAGTTAGCATATTATACATAAGTTTATTCATTGATTTATATTGTTAACATATATTAAAAAAGATAAACATATTGAAATATACTCTGATCCAAATACATAGTTTATCATTACTACACATGATTATGCTCATATGGTATTTGTAGAATATGCTAATTGAATGAGTTATGCATACTATGTATGCTTGTGTGTGGTAAATGTAAATATAATAAAAGATGTTGGCAACCTTTACCTAATCAAATTTACCTATAAAAGAGTGATAGTATGCCGTGTCACACTTAACTAAAAACTAACATCCAAGTCTACGGTATACAATGACAACTATTGGCTAAAGAAATACAGACAATGATTTGATGTATGAAACCATAGAGCAGTGCTTAAACTGATGAAACTGGTACATATAGTTTAAGAGTTTTAAAGGTGCAAACACTGGAAGGGTAGAACAGAAAAAGTTTGTCCTGGATTGCATAGGTTAAGAAACTGTGATAGATAATATGAGTATTTGTGGAATGTATCGCGCTTCTGGTATCAAAAGGATGGACAGAATTTTGGTAAAATCTATTCTAAAATGCTGTGAAAGGATACTTTTAATGTACATGTAAAACCCGTAAGTCATAGAATTAAACACCCAATGTATATCTTTATTATTTATAGTGGTCGGAGGAGTTATACACCAAACAAAACCAAGATTGTACATAACTTTGAATTCATGTATCCTTGAAATTGATACGTTTTTCAAAATTTGCTCCAAGTCACTATATGTTCAACCGTTTACGAGATATCTCTATTTTTATTATCAACAATTCAGTGAATATTTTTGTATGTTGAGAAATAAGTAAAGATTTGTGGATTTGCATTCAAATATCAAAATCAGTAGAAGGTCAATTTTATGGAAAAGGGATTTGTTATCTGAGAAACAAAGATGCAGAAAATCCTTATATATCTTTTAGGTTCATAAAATGCTACTGGGAGCTAGGTATGAGACCGCAATTTTCCGTTTCTACAGACTAATTGTATCGGTGGAATATCTTGAGCATGTGTATAAGGTGTCCTATATTTCATACATATATGTTCCAGCTTAAACCATGTTTATATCTTCAACACTTTACGAGAAACTTCAATTTAGTAAATATTTATTCATGTTAAAAAATAGGTAACCAGTTTTCTGATATTTGTGGATTTGTATCAGGAGATCGTAATCTATGTTTTTTGAGTCTGAGAAGAATTCAAAATACATATCATATAATAAGAGTAGTTGTTCAATTTATTTAATAACTCTTCCTTATAAATAGCGTTGGCCGAGCGGTTAACGAAAATGTTTTATCACATAGTATAATAAAAATATCACTTTACATACTTAATTTATTCAATATAACAATTTTCACAAATTATAAGAAATTTATTTAAATATTATTTTCTCGTAGTCTACCTTCTTAATCGAAGCTTTATTTAATAAGAAATTGTTAGTTAAATTGAGCTAAAATATATAAAATAACATTATAGAGTTGCCATAGGTAGATTGATCCGAAGTTTAAGTTGCTCAGTGTTCAATTAACCGAAGCCCGGCTACAAGAAAATATTAAAGAATCCAGGACACAGTAAGCTAGTTTAACAAGGGCTATGCACAACTAGTATTTTTTTTTACTAAAGGTTTACTATATCTGATGCTATATATTCAATTGAATAAATATATGTATATATATATACATATATGTATATATAAAGGAAAATTATAGAAACAATGTAACAACATTACAAAATGAAAATACAAATATGAAAATCAAATAAACAATATGCGGAGGTCTTAAAATTATATTCTAAAGTCTTGCACTACGTACTGCAGTTTGTCGAGTAAAATATCGATTTTATTTTATATTTAATAGTTTTAAATATACTTTTATTAGTAAATTTATTAGTGAATTTAGTTGTAAATTTAAATTAAAATAGTGACAACAAGAGTCACAACGTCACATGTGAATTTCAAAAGATAGGAAATCACATGACTTACCATACCGACGAGAACAGTACGAACACTACGCTCACTGCCAGCCAATAGTTATTGGTAGCAACACGTGTTTCTGCGAATCTAGAGTGTACTTTAACCAGATCAGTTTACTTTAGCAAAAATGAACGATATCAATAATTACAATAAATTAATTTCATCACTAAATAGACCAGTCACACAGTCAGTCATCATCAGTAGACACACGGTCGCACGAAGTGCAATAAATTTTAATTTCTAACCAAATGCAAGAATTTGGTACAGTGTTTAGAATGTTGTAATTTTTCCAAATAAATTCGAACGTTTCTTTTATATAGATAAAATTGGTAATTAAATATTGATACTTATATTAATCTGCAAGAATAATTATTGCAGATTTTTAGATCAGTTGTACACCAATGTATTCAAATTAAATTAATTTATGTATGTATGAACACGTTGCCATTTACATAATTAATTATAATGTACTCGTATATATTGCCAATTATTTGGTTAAAATCAAATTATTGCAGTTTTTGAAACTTTGTGTCTTTGGTGATGAAGACAACTCTGTTATAAACCAATTGTACTAAACTAAAGACTACAGTAATGATTTGGATTGAAGATTTCATGTCAATATATTTTAGATAATATAAAATCAATTACAATAAAAATCAAAAGTTAAATATAAATACATAAATTGATTAGTAATATATTCACGCCAAAATTGATAATAATCTATACAGAAAAATCAATGGGTTCACACATAACTTTAATTCAGTTAATAACTTAATGAATTAAACATGTTCAAGTCCACTGAGAAAGCTACCTGTTTTTAATATCAAATTTCATGTCTATTTTATATGCGTATATTTAGTTTTTAAAGATCTTTAAATTAAATATAACAACGTACTCATCCAAAAATAACTTGGAAAAAAATCAAAAGAAATAAAAAAAATGATAAACAAACAAATCAGAGCCGAGAAAAAGGTCAAAGCTAATCTCTGGTTCTGGTACCAAAAAATAAACCAAAAGAAAAATAAAAATATAAATAAAAATTATGACCGAATAATGACAAAATTATGTGTTCAAAAATTATATATTAAATTACATTCCGACTGCTTTAATGTCGCCTAACTTCTGAAGTGTTAATGGAGATAATGTTAAAATTGACACATACTTCTTTTTTTTTGATATTGAGATAATTATATGAAATATTATGATTCATTAGCTATGCTAAACATTTGGCAATTAAAATTTTCTAAAAATTTATTATATTTCAACGCATTCCTGTGTTATCCCATTGATTGGTACTATAACAACACGAATGGATTAGATTAGGTGCGTTATCCAGGGCTATTGCACCCCCATACCAAAAATTTTGCTTCATGCCTATAGTTTGGTCATAAACTGTACAAAAAAAAAACCAACCTAAATGAACGGACTTTCCAGCGATGAAGAAAAAATTAAACACAGAAAAATATTTTCAACATCCATGAAATTGACTTTATTTGCCTCTGACAAATTCAAAAATATTATTTTGCAATAATTTCTAATCCATTAAAGTGTACCGTTCATTTTTTGAGCTTTTAAAAGCTTAAATTTTTACCACATGTTTATATGGCTAATGGTGATCTGGGTTAGGATTAATCACAGAAGATAATTGAATTCCCGGCCAAATGTTTGCAATATATTCACGTAGTAGCCACCGGGAACGCATTTTCATAAAAAAAACATCTATTTAAAAACGGTCTAAAATTGCAAAGGCCAAGGTGTGCAGTTGGATGCCCAATTTAGGAAATAGCTTATATTTTCAGTGCGTCAAATACATTATTTTTGGTCAATGTTGTACTATTAGTTTAAATGAAGACATTATGTTCAGTCTTTGGTATATCTAAAATCCTAATATATTTGCTAATAAATGAAGAACTGAATTTGTATTTCGATTATACAAAAGGATATATAACAGCTACCAGACTATGTAGTAAAACATTATAATGCAAATACATTTTATTAGATATTTACCCTTAGTCACATGCCATTCATTGGATACAATAATAATCATTCACACAAATATTATGTTGGAAACAATCATGTAACACAGCAGCCAATTTTCCAAAACCATCGCATTCTAAGCGTATATATACTAAATAACACATGTATCGTTTATATTTATAAATATTGAAGATAAATAACAATAATAAGAGACTTATATACCTAATTATATACGTGCATAATTAGATCTCATAATCGTTTTAAATGTTTTCAATGTTTAGATAATTAAAAATTGTTATAGTTATCTGAATTAGTTGATAACTGCCTTAATGTACTGATGTAATCATTTAAACGTCTGTAATTTAGACCGTAGATTTGTTTTCCTCTCTGCCTCTACCTAAATTTCAGTAAATGCAATTTATATTTTGTTAGTAATAAACAATATGGGATGTATTTTGTACATTTTTTTTCTCTTGAATTCAATTTATGTAGTAAATTTTATCAAATGTATACATGAGATTCTTTGAAAATTTAGAAATATATATATGTATATATACTTGTCAGATCATCTTTGTTTATTGAAACACAAATGAATAGATATCTAATGCAACAAAATTTAATTAACCAACAATTCTCGAGTGACGTACCTCCCGAGACTAAACTATATTCTGTACTCTAAGCAAATATTGTTTTATATCATCCAAAAAAATGGTAACTAATGGTCTGATCGATAAATATCTAGATAACTCTTCCCATTCAATACATGCCAATAGCGTGCGGAACGCTACAAATCTTGCTTTCAGTAAACATATTTTTGCAAAAGCAGGATCTCACCGACGCATAAAAGATAGTTCTTGAAGATTATTTAAGTCCTGTAAAATATATGTATGTTGATGGGTTTAAAAAATTATATATAGTCACTTCTAAGGAATGTTGACTTTTATCAATATTAATTGGAAATTTATATTTTTGCATAGCGGCGATATAAAGGATAATTATAAGCTTTTTGCAGATATGTGCAACAATCGCGACAACATTGTGATTTATGGTACAATATTGAACCATAAAACAATCCACAAAACAACTTAGTTATCTCCTGACGATCGCACAAGCAACAAAATATTCCATATAACACTTAGCAATAAGAGTAGAGAACCTCATTCACTTTACGAAGTTTTACAGGATCTTAGGCTATTTAAGCTAAACCTCAATTTAGTTATTGTGCCAATTCATATTAAATTATATTGATGATGAGATCCAAATTGATGAAAATGGATAACTTGAGTAGGTTCGAGAACTGACATGACATTATGTTAATGAATACAATTTACTAGCTATAAATATAAATATAATAGAATCAGTTTTATCTTGTGGAACCGAGTATAAGTAATGCCCGTGTATTACTGGTTTTAGAAGATCGTGCAAATATCACATAAACACGTTGTAAAACATAGTCGAATAAAAGATCGAAATGCCAAATGATAATGTGTTGAAAAAAATGTCGCCTACAAAATACGCGTAAGGTGTTCGGAAATGTAAAGTGTGGTGTGTCACAGTTGATAAAAATTTCACACCTCCTAAAATTCTATATATTTTGGAATCAAATTAATATACATATAATAATACTGTATAGCCACTGATCCAATTACTTTTTTCTTTTTTTTTATCTGACAATTGTGTCCATCGCCCCAAATCTTCTGGTTGCTCTGCTTTACACGATTATAACATATTAATTCAAGACAGAAATTTAACCATTTACGTCAACTCAAGTTACAAAATAGAAATATATATACGGATTTATACGACCACTTTACAGTTTCGTAATCTACTAGTTCTTGATCAGCAGTAAGTTCAGGATGTACATTGACGAGACTGCATGTCTAATACTTATACAATATTTTGTATGATTTGTAGGATTCGTCTCAGCAACTATTATACAAAATAAATAGCCACTAATTCACCTATAGTTGTCGATAATTTATTACAGCTCATTAGACATTATCTGGAACTAGAATTAAAATCATTCACATGAAAACTGTCAGTAACTGGATTAGGTTATGGAAACTCCAAATAAGTCAATCAGAATATGAGTTTATGATTTTCCGCACGTTACAATAAGGTTTCGACATATTAAAATTTCTATAGACGTATACAGACTAAAGAATACTAATTGTTTAAAATATATTGACATAAAATTCACCAATATACTTTGAAATTCGAACCCCATTCAGATAGCGTTTTTAAGTCAGTGGACTACATAGAAATTTCAAAATTTTATACTGCAAAAAAAACTGTACTTAGTTCCTTAATGTTATACGCGGTCATGGTCATGGTTAGCGATTTCTTCCTACCAAATGGAAAAGATTAAAATGCTTGAACGTAAAGTACTTCACCGCAAATATAGACAAATTATCAACTATCGACTATACCGTACTGCTGCCATCGAAAACATTGACATAGAACCTTAATAAAACAAATTGATAAAATGTCTGGGAAAAAAGAGGTGTTAAATTCGGTGAAACCATAAATGATAGATTTAAAATTAAACACCCAATTTAATCTTCTACATTTTATCAAAGATCGGAACATAAATCTGATCTTATTATCACCAAATTTCATTAACATAGACACGGTGATTGTAATTTGGTACAGAATCAGCGGCAGTTTTGCTATTCGACCTGTCGTGACTCTGACATTTATGGAATAGTTTTTCTTTTTAACTATCCCATAAATTTACCACTTTCCTTCTAACAATCGTATATAGTCATCCATTTTTCAGACATAATTCCTACATAAGTCTGGTGTGCCAAAATTTGTCAAAGCCCATCAATACCCACACTCACTATGTACTATGTCAAAATGCAAACTGTAAACCATCGAGGTTGTTTGTTAATTTTAATTTAAATATTCAAAGGTCATTATCCTACACATATAAAATTATGCAAAAAAAAAAAATAGAATGATTTTTGCAAAAAAAAAAAAAAAAAAAATTAAATAAAAAATTTAGTAGGTCAAAAGAGTAACCAGATGTTTAATTAGCGATGGCAATAATTTTCCCGACTTTTCTTTTAATTTAATTTATGTTTTTTCGATGTTTTTCATTTAACCGCGTTTCCCTTTTTCACTGAACTTGATTTAATACAAAAAAAAAACAACAAAAAAAAAAGTTGGGAGTTAAGGAGGTTGGTGCGGGTACACCAATTTTCATTGCAATAAATATTTATGCATACAATTTACTTGTATATATAAACATGACGTAAATCTATGTAATTTAGATTAAAAGTTAAATAAACAAAGAATAAAACAACTTTATTTGAATAAATATTTAAACATATTATTAGTTAATTTGTAAATATAGAGAATTAAAGTGTAATGTATACTCGTATATTTTTAAAACGTACAAGAAAGTACCTCTTTTTATAGCCATTAAACTAAAAATAGATCAAGATTTTCTATATCGGGTACTTCAATATTGTCATACTACTTTTTAATTTTCCATTATTATAATTATACCATAAATTACACCCATAATTACACTAAGTTCTAATATATTTAAATTATAGTTTTAATTGCAAAAGATAAAACAACAAACAGAACTTTGGTTTGCATAATAATTTTTTTTTTGAAACAACAAAAAACTATTGCAAATATTCAACATTAAAAACAAACGATTTTTATAATAATAACATAAATAACACCTCATACATGCCTCCTATAAATACATTAATATATTAATTTTCCATCACGTCAAATAAACTCTACTTACGTAATAAATGTACGCTAATTTGCACAAAAAATGACGTTGATACATCTGGTGAAGTTGTAATAATATTGTTTGCGCCAAATTTATTCAAGTTTTTTTGTTTTACGTTTTACAGTTTTTATAAAACCACATTTCGTCATTATTGACGGTTTATCTATGACGACTTACTCGAAATGTCGGTGATCTGAGTTAGGATCAAGCACAGATTTTAATTGAATTCCTGACCAATTGTCTGTAATATATTTTCATGCTATAGCCACCGTAGTTTCATATTAACTTCAAACAAGGTTAAAATTGCAGGGATGAAAGGGTGCGCATTGACGCCTAATTAGGAAATTAACATCCAACTCCACCAATCTAGACAGCAGTATGTTTGCAACTGACATTGCTAAAATACTTAAATGTATAAGAAACGTCAATTAAAATAGAATTAAAATGGATATTGTGTATTCAATCACATTTGAATACATAAAGAAATTTGAATTTAACTGGACGGGCGCACCAAACATCAAATAGATTAAATAGTATAAAATGGGCAAGTAGTCATTACTTAATTATTGGACAGATGTAATTAAAAAAACTTATGGCAGTCATAAGGAGACAACCTAGAACTGTGGCACGTTTAAACGTTGCTAAACTTTGTAATGTTTTGAATGTTCTTAATTATGAAAGGAAGGTAGGGATTATTAATCATACTTGGAATCTAATAAAAAGGAGGAGACATATCAAAAGTGTTAATAATAACAGTAATGCGATGAACCAACAGAATATGCAGACACAATATGATGAATTGGATAAACTGGTTAACAAAAGTACATAGCAGAACAATTGTACCTTTCTTAAAAATATTGCAGTTTCGGTTACAACTCGCTGCAAATTCAAATAACATAGGGCAATCGGTAGGCAATCGGACCAGTTCTTTAAAACTCAATGTGTATTCACGGTTTGCAGATCTTAAATTCATATTCAACAAATACAAAAATGGACTGACTACTTTCAAAAGCTACTCAATGGTCCCGAAGTTCAGGTTATGCTCAGAGTCCGGTTGACCGAATACCGGCAGTACAAGATGATTCAAAGATTCTGGTTCAAGTCTTAGTGAAATCAAATTCGCATTAAAACACCTAAAGAGCGGCAAGGCAGATGGCCCCGAGAGCATACCACCCGAAATGATAAAATCGGGCTTGAGTGACATTGCATCAATATTAGATCCTATTATTAGTGAAGTGTATGCGATTGTCTGATGGTATTCCAACCTTGTGGAAAGAGGGGTTGATAATTAAGTTGCCGCAAAATGAGAACTTATGAGTATGTGCTATTATATGCAGTATATATGTCATCATCTGAACCTTTACGCCTCGAGGGCGCATGGGGTGGCATTACGATGTAAATTTATCGTTTCAAATATGCATATAACATCAAATGTAAACTTAAAAACTTAAATAACTATAATTGAAATTTGCTAACTGGAAAATATAGGAACAATCATAATTATCCAGTTATACAGTTAGTTGCTGAATTGTTCTTCAGCCAGTCGGAAAACACGACATTAGCACCACCTTTTTAGCCTCGAGCCATTTATAGTACGACATGATCAGTTTTGAAACCGTGTATTCGAAAGGAACAGGCAGGTTTTAGGACAGTTTTTCATCGTGGAAGTATTTGCGATGTTTTTAAAAGTACATTCAGGTGTAAAATAGGGATGTATACTGTCACCACTTCTGTTCAACATAAACTCATGGTATTACATAAGGTGTAACCGGTCGATTTAAAAATCTTGACATCGCTGACGACAATTGTTTTCTATTGTAAACTGAGTGGGTGAAATTAAAACGACTTGTGAAATACAGTTCACAAGTCGGTAAAGAGATCAAAGATGAAACTAATGAATATGAGTACGTTGAGATTTTCACTTTCGGTCAATGCAATGGCAAAGAAATAGATGAAGTAGAAAATTTTCAATATTTAGGAAGTTATTCAACAATTGATGATGGTGTTGAAACAGATGTAAAGTTCGGGATACAAAAAATCTTGGCAAATGTTTGGTATGCTGAATAGAGTCTGGCGGTCGTCACAAATTACAAAACATATAAAGTTTCGCATTGCTTATCGGTGCTATTGTATGACTGTGTGAAACTTTGACGGTGACAAATAACATCGTGTCACAAATTTAAGTTATCGTCAATTGTGCATCAGGTGCAACATAAAAGATATCAAACAAGAATTTGTGGACACTGGCAGAACTGGCAGCGACAAACAGAATTGTCAAACGAACAAAGTGGATTTTGGTCGATCATATACACTAAGACGAACAGTCAGTTATATTGCAAAATACGCAGTTCAATGGAAACAGTCATTATAAGGACGCTAGTACCAATGGAAGGAGATGGAATGGAGTGAAGGTGCTGAGGAGTTCGTAAACAATGACGATTATTCATTGACGTTCATTGCTTCCTCGTGGAGTAATGGTCAAGATGATGATTATGATGAAATATTGATGCATATTACAAGAAACTAAATGTTTATCAATTTTTGACGATATTCATAACACGATAACGACTATCTACCGCTTGCTTAATGTCGACGAACGGCAAATTTAATGATGATTTCCATTCATTCGATTGTTCAACTATGATTCTATACGTGTTTTCTGAATTCAGCATAATCTTTGCGAATACTGTAATTCGTAAGTAAGTAACACGAATACTGTATTTCGTAAGTAACTAACACTATTAGCGCCGACTGCCTTGTCGCTTCAATATTTAATTTTTTAATCCCATAAATGTATTCGTGATATTTGATTGGTCGGCAGGTAAGTAAATTTGAACAATTGTTACATATTATTATAGGATTTGATATTGTTTTCCTATTTACAATACTCTGCTTAGTTTTATAACTTAGCAAAAAAAAACCAACTTACTCGTCAAGACAATATGCAATTAGTGGTAAGAAATTTTTATTTATTTAAATTCATTGTGCAGCTTACCGTTCGTTCTTAAAATTTCTTACGTTTATAGTCGGGAAAATAATGTGTCTGTCCCCAATTTAATTATAACTTTAATTATTTTTGTGAACTCAATATTGTTCTATACAACTTAGCAGCTGTGCACCAATGATTTCCAGTTTGAATAAAGCACACGTCTACAAATAGCTGGCATTCCTGTTTGTGGTCAGACACCTTCTTCTTTCGTTAGGTTATGGACCTGTTTTTTTCTAGGACTTTTTATTTTCTTTTCAATTTTGAGATGCGGATGTCCAACTATCTCGCCATCTGTTCGGATGCCCACCTATTGGTCGTGTGCCAACTGGGTGTTTTTTTCTTGCAATATTTGCGATTCTGTTATCTGGCATTCTATCAACGTGGTCTCTCTAGTAACGTCTTCTGAACCTAGTCCATCTCACTATGTCTTGAATTTTACATTCCTCTCTGATATCATCACTTCTGATT
>JANSTX010035875.1:0-27685 GCA_027564355.1 Penthetria funebris | reverse complement strand
TGCTTCAAATTTTATGTATATAAATTGCACTTTTTACTTCAAATTTCTAGTATTTAGCAAATTGCTTTTTTTTTTAGGCATACAACCCATTGACATACATGCCGTCAAATCTATAAAAGATGAAAACTGAAATGTAGTGATTGCTAATGAAGAGGTAAATAATAGGTGTAAACAAAATTTAAATTAATTTTTAAATAAAGAAAATCCTCAGCGGCATTTAGCAGAATCAGATTAATCTAATCCAGTTACTTCATCGAAAGTAAAAAACGCTATAAAAAATATGAAGATAGTACCAAAGACATGTATATAAATACTAGCAGTAGTATCCAAACAAATTCTGAAACATCTAATTCAATCAAAATGTTCACGTTGGTGTACATCATTGAGATTGAGCCATTCGGAAAAACATTAAAGAATAGCCGCCCACATGCTACTTTGTAATTGGTTATTGAAAATAATAAACTAGTTTAGACCTTTGTATAAAGATTTTAAAAAATAAATAAAATAATCACTCACGCAGTCCTGTTCTATTTCCGATTTAGTTTCATTTTTCTTATCTTCATTAATATTTTCGTCTATTTTTAATTTTGCTATTCTATTTTCCATATCTTCTTTTATTAATCTACCATTAATTCAAATATTTAATATCAATAAAATGAAATTTAAATATTTATAGAAAGTATAAATAGTCATCAATTCGCTAACCTATTCAAATATGTTTGTAAAACAATTTCTTGACAAATACGTTTCTCCTCCTGTACATTCCAACGTTTTTTTCGCGCCAATCGCAGTTGTGAACAAATATCATCACCAAAATTACGTTTTTGCTCTTTAGCCAAATCACATGCTACGAAAGGAAGAAAAAATAAAAAAAAAAAAAACATACCAATCTCGGAAAGAAAAGAATTTATAATTTTTAGAAAATAAAAATAAAAATAAAAACCAAAACCGTAACTTACCTCTTTGCAAATGCTTTATAGCTTCATCATAAAACTCTAATTCCAATAGACTTTGTCCTAGAAAAAAATGTCCTTTTACTAAAGTTGGATCTATATCCAAAGCACGACGACAATCTTGACATGATTGTTCCCATCTTTTCAATTTTAAATTACATAGTGCACGATTTGTAAAGTATGTTGCATTTGTTGGATTTTTTATCTATTTAAAAAATGTAATGAAAAATAATATTAAAAATAGTTAAATGCATTAATTTTAGGTGTACAAGAACATACGTAAACAGTAATTATGTCTGAAATAGAAATCTCGATAGAATTGTTTTGGTATAGCTGTATTGGAAGTGGCGATCAACTTATGTAGGGTGACAAAAGAGTATGTTATAGGTTTATGAAATCATTGAGTAAATAGGGCGATAAGATAAGTTATGGACGACTAAAAACCCCTATTCACTAAATATAATTTGTTATATATTTATCAGAATATAAATTTAAAGCAATAAAAAAACACATAAAACAATATGAAGATTTACATAAATTTGCTGACCAAACGAAGGCTCCATAATAACTGTGAAATGGAGTGTATTTAGTGTAAAATATCCAATATAATCACTCGTCATCATCTCGACTTTTACTCCACGCGGGAGTTTAGGGTGGTGTCAACGAACATAGACGTACCAATCTTTTATATTTTCAACTTTGAAACATTGATGTTTAGACAGACTTGTGAAATGTATTTAACAAGATTCCATACGATACCATGCCGGTTAGTATTTACCTTGATCATTAATTAGTTAAAGGTCATCAGGAACAATAGCAGTGTTAATATAAATAAGGAATTTACACCCGAATGTACATCAAAAATATTAACAATGCAAAATTCAACATTGTAAATTACTATATAATCCGCAGATCATATTCATCAGTTTATATGGCATTCCATAAATTTCTATCAATGTCTTTGCTTGAAGTCGTGGTGTTGTAATTGCAATTCAATCAACAATAATTTTTAATCAAATTATATATGATCTGTGCAAGCCCTATCAGGCGTGTAGCCTGCCTGTTTCCATTAAATACCTTGTTCTAAAATTGAACTGATTCTTTTGTGCACAATAATAGTTAAAATTATATGTTTTTAATATTTAGCTAGAAGGCCTAGAGGTGAATATAGACATATAAGTAATCGTCAAATTTATCGAGCTACTGGTATCGGCAAAATTCACCGAATATTGATTAGAAAGGCTTTAAAATTCTTAGACAAAATTAGAATCTCAGAAAATCCCATCATCCGAAGATGCAATAGACCGACTAGATTTTATGAAACGGTTAATCATAGAATAAAACACCAAATGAACCTATTTTATTTGAACGAAGCTGGATTTTTTATTTACTGGAATTATCTATCATCAACCTATCTACAAACATTAAATCATAAAAAACCCATCTTCATAATGTCATTAAAACACTCCCTCAACTCGCTAATACTACACTCACTGATAAAAAAAAAAAAAAAATATTACAACCTTGAAATTAATTAATTTAAATTTACATAGACGCCATTGACGGAGCTACAACAAATCATAGACTTATTTATCGATATCTCAGTCGAATCTCCGACATCGGAGTGCCGCGTTTCGCCTAGTTTAACTTATTTAAAATTGTTATTTTTCACAAATGATGTACAAATATCATGTAATAAAGGATTTTTGAATTTGAATTTGAAACACTTCACTACTAATGAATTCAATATTGATACAATGCCCTCCAAGTTCACATTCAACATTTCGGATAATATATTTTAACGGTGCCGGCTGAATTACCGTTCATTAGATGCTGTTGCAAAGCAAATTTAATGTCACCCTGATTTGAAGCAGAATCTTTACGTCGTCTTAAAGTCGTTATTTGGTCAATTGTTCTAAAAGCAACTTAAACTTCTGGCCAATACAGAAAGAAGCTGATGAAAGAACTCAGTTTTATTTTTCAATTTGTTGAACTTAATTACATCAAATGTCAACTGAATAACTACATAAGTTTCTATGTATTCGATCTGTTAAAGTTTCAAATAAATCGTTAAAGCGTTTATGTGATTTACAAATTTTACAAACAAGACCAATAACACCTAAATTTTTGTTCTCGATCACATACCCTAGATGAAACAAATACTGCATAGATTATGAATTTATTAAATATTATCATTATCATCATAATTATAAAAATGTTTGAATTCTACTTACAATAGCTTTAGTGTAACAACCAATTGCAGCCTCATATTTCCGTACTGAAAATAATGTATTTCCTTGTTCCTTTAATTCTGAATCTGTTAAATTTGCAGTTGTGTACATATGTTTACTCATATTGCACATTCACTATTTACAATAATTATATTATTTAAGTTATTAGAAAGTATTATAGTAAGTAAATAGTAATAATAAAATATATTTGTGATATTAAAATGCAATACCCCGAGGAGACAAAAAAAAAAAAAAAATTTTAAATAACTTTTACATTTAATTACTTGTACATTTAATTGCAATTTGCAGCCAGCAGTTAAATTTGGTTTCTGTGTGTGTGTGTGTGTGTGTTATTAAAATATTAAAGTTTGTTTTTTTTTTGTCTCACTGGTACTCATTTGAATTTCAACATATTTATAATTTAAATGAAGCAATTAATTAAAGTTGTACAAGAATAGACAATTTATAATATATTAAAATATTTATCATATTTTATTAATTAAATTACAAAAAATTGAGAACAAATTTCAAATGAAGAATGGATGATGAGATTCATTTGGTCCGTGACTATTTTAACCTTACCCCAAGATTTCTATCACTATTTTTATCTGTCGCAAACAATGGTTTAAAATTTTAATAACACCATCACACTATAATCAATGTAAATAATCACCAAGAAATTTAAATTGTTTCAAAAATTAAAAATAGATTATATTAATTAAATAAAAAAAAAAATGTGGAGACAATGAAAAACTTGACATCGCAAATACTTAGATAATATTTTAATGATTATCGGAAATTGTGACCCATCAAATACGAAATTCACTTTAATAACTTACTATAGACAAATAATATAAATAATTTACGTTAAAATAAAAACTTACATTCTATTATTTAATGTGAATTCTTATAATTATGTTTAAATAAATAAATAAATTTAGATGCAATTGTAATGAACAACTTTAAAAGTAAAAACACACATTTAATTTTTTTTTTTTTTTTTTTGAATTTTATGTTGGCAACAATTTAATTTCGGAATAATAAAAATTATGTCTCGTTTAAATTTAATGATAAATGACAAAATTATATTTTAATCATTAAATAATAAATGTAAATTAATTAGTAATTAACATTTAATGTTTATAATGAATATTTAAAAATTGTTATAATATAATTAGGTTTGTAATTTTAGATTTTAATTTGAAAATAAATTTTGTATGTATAATAACCAAACAATTAAACGCAGTCCAAATTTCGAAAAAAATTTAAACGTAAACAAACAAATGTCATTTGACGACAAAAGAAAAACATCATTTATATTTTTATATTATTACTGAAAACAAATTTTTGCAAAACCATATTATTATTAAATACAAGAGAAATAAATATCATTTAAATATATATATTATCATCATGTAATTTATTAATTGTAAAAAAAAAAAAAATACATATCAATGTTATATTTAAAAATACCACTAAGAAAAATGGTTTCTAGAAAAAAAATAGTATTAATTTTATGTACTTCATTAGGATTATTAAGTTTAATGTATTATTGGTCAATATTTTATAAAACAAGTTATATTTCTGCCAAAATTTGTAATTATTTCATTTAAAACTATATATATATTTATTATAAATACTTTATAATTACATTGTTTATTGTTTTCAAATTCCCATTCAGATAATAATAATAATAATGATGGTCCTCTTGTTGCTGTTCAACAAAATATTTCTCAACAAGATGATCAACAACAACAAGAAAAAGGAATTGTTAATTTTAATGAAAATTTAGTTATAATTTATAATCGTGTACCTAAAACAGGCTCTACCAGCTTTGTCAATTTAGCATATGATTTATGTAAAAAGAATAAATTCCATGTACTTCATATAAATGTTACAGCTAATAATCATGTTTTATCACTTCCAAATCAGGTAATTTTTAAATTTCAAAATATTTGCTTTATTAAATGTAAAATAAATGCATTTATATATTTGTTAGTGTTAAAAGGTCATTTATATTATGGGTGTGTAGTAATGCTTTTTATTATTTATTTATACAATAAAGTTTTTATTAATTAAATCTTATCAAATTTTGCATGATTGCTTGATGTTATTGCCATTCATCGGCGATAATTTGAAAACACATTTTATTATAATTTATTAAGTTAATCATTTAAATTCATATTGGGTATGGTATATATATATATATTATAACGTAATACATTCAACTGAAATGGAGTGTTAAAATTGATTAGAATATTGGTAATCCTAAGGGAACCTGTTCGTATAAGAGCTACATGATATTTTATAGTTAATAAAACGAGATTTGGGTAGATTAAATGCACAAAGAGACGATATACAAAACGGACCTTAATTTATCGCTAAGTTTACACCATAAAATATCAAATGTGACCCGAAAAACTGTACTAGTTTCTTGTATATACTGAAACATTTAGTTGATCAGTAAAACATTTGAATAATTGTTAGTAAAAGATTGTGTGTCCACAGCTATATGCTTACTTTATTGTTCACCATAAGTTCACAAACAGGACACTAAATATAATAAACGACATTTACTGTGATACGTAGAGAATATAATACTAACGGTTTTTGTATATATTTAATTTTAACACTGAGAACCTGTGGGTGAGGAAACAATGATTTTGTACTCTAACACCACATAATAAAACACTTTTCAGTGTATGATGACAGTACATTTGAGCATAACTTCTTTTGATAAAAATCAAATATAGCATATGACTTAGATGATAGCTTGTTAGATACTAACCGCATTCTCAAATCACGAACATAGTATGTTCGAGTTAATGGACAATCATCTATAGGTAATAATTCGTGATTATATCGTATGTGGTTGATGCACATGTAGAAATATTTAGCAGTAGATGACTATCCATACACATTTAATGTATTTAAAATACCATCCGTTCAAAACACTATCCAATTTTTAATTGAAATTTGTGCTATTTTTGTTTTTAGGTAAAATTTGTTAAAAATGTAACAAATTGGAATGAAATGAAACCGGCTTTATATCATGGTCATATAGCTTTTTTGGACTTTAGCAAGTAATTACTTTAAATGTGCAATAAATTTAAATAAATAATTGACTATCACATAATTATTATTGCTTTATTATTTCTTTTCTTTTTTTTGTTTCGTTGCAGATACGGTATGTCATATAAACCTATTTACATTAATTTAATTCGTAAACCATTAGATAGATTAGTGTCATATTATTATTTTTTACGTTATGGCGATAATTATAGACCAAATTTAATTAGAAAGAAAGCTGGTGATAAAATGGTATGAAAAATTGTATTTTTAAATATACTTGTATTTTATAACAATGAAATGATTATTTTTTTATTTTTATTTTTAAAGACATTTGATGAATGTGTTGAGAAAAAACAACTAGATTGTGATGCCAGAAATATGTGGCTACAAATTCCATTTTTTTGTGGTCACTCTGCTGAATGTTGGTATGTATTTTAAAGAATAATTTTGTATAAATTATTTGATGTTTGTATAGGTTAATTAATGATTAGATTGTAGAGAGTTTATTATAATATTATAATTATCATTTTAAGGACACCGGGTAGTCAATGGGCATTGGAGCAAGCCAAACAAAATTTAGTTAATCAATATTTTTTAGTTGGTGTTACAGAAGAAATGGAAAATTTTATAAAACTACTTGAATTATCATTACCAAGGTAAATATAAAAAAAAAAAAAATCAATTATTGTTATTTGAGTATACATTTGATGTGAAATGCGTATTTGAACAAATAAAACATTGTAGTGCCGCCCTATGCGCCCTCGAGACATAAAAGTATAGATGATTATGACTTCTCAATATTTCTTCACATGTTACAATCTTTTGTATTGCCTGCATTTAATCTGTATTTAAATCATTTTGAACAACCAATAATAAAGTAGTTTGTGGACGGCCACACGTTTTCTCTCATCGATGCCAATATTTATTGTTAACACTGTGATTTTCCTGTGTGAACATTACGTGACCATACCATTTTGCTCTACTTTGAGTGATTATATTGATAATAGGTGCAACTTTTAAACTGCTTTGCATATAGTTGTTTATTTTATAATAACATAAATTTAAAGTTATTTTGTATAATAAATTATTTATTTTTATTTTTTTTTTTTTTTTGTAGAATTTTTAATGGATCTCTAGAATATTATTTAAAATCAAGTAAATCACATTTACGTCAGACAACATCAAAAATTGAACCGAATTCAAAAACAATAAGTGAAATTACAAATACAACAGTGTGGAAAATGGAAAATGAATTGTACGTATTTGCATTACAACAGTTTAATTTTTTATATAAATTACAAAATAATATAAAAGTTCAAGGGAAAAATTTTACACAAACATACTTTTATGAAAAAGTTCGACCAAAGTAATTATTTACAGATTATAATATTTTTGTTTTGTTTTTTTTTTTTTAATATTTATTTTTGTGTTTAAAATAGTTGTTTTGTTTAATAATGTTTTGTAAATATTGTATTTTAGAAATGATGAACATATGTTACAGTTGAATTGTATTCCAAATGCATATTGTAAAAAAATGATTATATATATTTTAATATTATAAATGCGCTAATACCCAACTAAACAGATGAATCCATTGTGAAGATATAGAATAACAATGTCATTTCGGAGAATGTAAAACATTCCGTGAGAATTGTACTGATCAAGTACCCACTAAACGTTACATATTTTAAAATTTGACAAGTAACTTCCTTAGCAATATTATTTGATATAATTCTATTCTATACTTCCCATCAATTCTTATAAAGTCCAGAAATAGTAGAGTTCATATCTTAACTTTAACGTCTACCTGTGTGAAACTTTAAATATTGCAAATCTAATTCTAAATGGTTGATATTACGTTCAATAACAAATACTCATCAAGTCTATTTCTATATCTAAGAAGAAATTCAAATAAAAATTAGAAGTAAATCAAAATTTAAACTCAATCAAATGTAATCATATTCAAATCCTCTGCATAACATGATTCAGATGACGCCGTGGCGAATTAATATATTCATTGAACGTACTCTTTCTGCCTTATCGACATTTATTTGTTTATTATTTTGTTGTAAAGACACTTCAACAACAAATTTTGATGATTTAACTTGTTTTTCTTTTGTATTTTGATACTTTTTTTTAATTACTTGTTAATTGAAAACACTTACAACCGTAAATATCCAATAGTATTATTTTAAAATTCGTACACGTTGCAATAATGAAGTTTAATTTATATATTAATAAAATAGTATTTTTTATCATCATTCAATTTCAAATAAAAATAATTTTTGGTTGTAAAGGATGTGTTGAATTAGATGAACTTAGTTTTGAAAAAGTTATACGAAAATTTCCAGTAGCTATTGTTAAATTTGATATAGCATTTCCGTATGGAGAAAAACATGAAGCATATTCAACATTTTCAATAGATGTTACTGGATCGGTATCGGATTTATTAGTGGCTGTTGTTGGCATTAAAGATTATGGTGACAAAGAGAATCAAAATTTGGCAACACGATTTTCAGTAGATGACAAATATCCAGTAATAAAATTATTTAAAAATGGTATTTTAGATACATGGTTGGACTATCCAAAAGGTAAGGAATATTAAAATATTTGTATTATGGTGCTAAGCATCATCGAAACGCCGTGTGAGTTCATTTGATGTAATCTTAAGCATACAATTTATATTTCTTGTGTTTAACATTGGCTGTTTATCTGGCTTAATTTCTACTAACCTATGACATTACCGTCTGTATTCCATAACAATGTCATCAGCCAATTTCATTTAATTGACACAATCTTTATGTTATATGAGAACTTTGTTTGTTCATGTATCTCCAAACAATTCACTTTTAAATTGCACTAATTCTAAGCATATTTGTTTCCATTATCCTTTGTGTTAGTCCCAATGTTTTGTATGTTATAACTTGGAGCGCACACTTTGCGTTTACATATATCGGGATGTTTTCTATTAATATGTTGCCAAGCGTTCGGAGGGCCAATGACTTCGTTGTGAACACATCTTGGTCTATTGAAATATTGACTAATAATATAAGGAACATTACATAAACGGAATAAACTTGTTTGTGATCATGTTTTGATGTTCATAGTATGCTTTTTCAACGCACTTCTCTTGATCTATTGATTCTAATATTCTTTTGTGTTGGGGACGATGCCGACTTTTGTTGGCATGTTCAGCGATTAAAACCAAATTTATTATATGAATAATGGATCAACGGATCATTTAACACGTTCTATTGGTTCACTTGATCACTCAGTTTAACGCTTGGGTCGATAAAAACGAGCCGGAGAGTGACCATTTACATTTACAATGACCGGAACCATCACATAAGCAGGCTCTCGTTTACGAATAGTAATGTAGTGAAAATAACACCTTGATTTTGTTTGTTTATGTGTCGGAGGGTGACCCACTAAAAATATTTATCCTAAAGTAACACATTTTAAAGGATGCCATTTGTTTGACATACATTATTCAGAATTTTGTGATAATAGGATTCATTTACGTTAATTTTTCTGTATGCACCGTATGCTTGTCAGCCAAATCACGTTTAGTTTTTTTAACCAATTTTGCACAGATTCTGGTGATGTGGTTTTTCTATTTTCGCCGGCTCAACGGTTTTTGGCGATCCTACCAGTATCATTGTAATGTATAAATGATTCGATACACAAACATTTTCGTCACATGTAAATGAAGGCAAATACAAAGGTAATCACATTATTTTCGTGTGAATTCCATTTTTAATATTTATTTGCTTGCCAAAGTATAAGTACACAAATCATCAGTAGCAGTCAGTAGCAGTCGCAACAGCGTAAAATTGATAAAATTTCGAGTGAAGGCCCATGATGGTAAATTGTGTACCATTATGTTGGATGCTATATTGTGTACTAATGGGAAAGTGATCGTTATTTCCCAATATTTATTATTTATTCAAAACAGGAACTCTTGAAATATTTTTTAACAATATATTTTTAAAAATATCGACAACTACATTGATTCTTACAGATCCAACGAATCAAATTAATGTTAACTTTAATTATTACATATTAGTTTGTTAGATTAAATAAGTTTGAGTCTACTGTCCATGCATTAGATATATCTAAGGCATTTGATCAATGTGGCATCGTCCATTACTTTCTACACTCGACCACTTTAGTATTTATAATAATTTTAGAGTGTGGATCTTTGATTTTTCCCATTAGATGCAGGGATTGCTCAGGGTTATGTTATGTGTCGCACCTTTTTTATGATTTTTATTATTTTTATTAATAATCTCCTCACATTGACATCGAATTTCGTTCACAGTTATGCGAATGACAGCACTCTACATCACTATTATTTCTTCGATAATAGGCCATCATAGGCCTTAATCAATTATGGTCGCATTAATATTCTTAACACTCTTAATAGTAACTTAGAACGTGTCCTTGAATGGGGATAATGTAATCTAGTAGTATTTAATGCTTCGAAAACACAGTCGTATCTGCTCTCTCATAAGCTAGATGTCCTCTGTTGATAATTCGATTCCTAACTCTACTAGTTTTGGTACACTTGGAACGATCATATACTGATGTGGCAAAGTATACGGCTAAGTGGTTTGCTTTCCTTACGCGTTAAAAAAATTCTAGAATGCAGAAAACATTGCTATTATATACAAATCACATATATGGCCTCTTTTGGAGTGCAATTTTACTCTTCATTTTCTTGACATAATTCAGATAACCAAATAGATTCACTTCAGCAGAGGCGTAATGTGTTAAGTTTATTTTATAGAAATTGTGTTAAGTTTATTTTATAGAAATTTCCATGGTAATTATTCTGCTGAAATTGCCAATATTATACCCTCTCTTCGGGTATTTACCATAAACACTAGACTGGCACAGTCATTACACTGGCGTTCTGTTGAACTAAACTTTGGGACACATTCATTCATACCACGCACGTCTCGTCTATGGAATCTTCTTCCTGAAGAAGTGTTTCCTGAACTTTATGGCCCCCAGAAATTTAAAACAAACATTCATGGTTTCTATCACATGAGTCGGATAAAGTATAAATAGAGTCATATTGTGCGTGAGCATTAAAGGTTAACCAATCCCTGGAAAATGACTAAAATCAAGTTTATATATAAATTGTCATATATATATATATATATATATATACATTTATATTTTAGATCTTGCCATTACGCCAGAAAATTTAAAAAAATTCATTAGAAAAAATAGCGACTTATATATTGGACTGCCCGGATGTATTAAAGTATTTGATGATATGGCCCAAACATTTATGATTACATTAAAAAATGATGGAAAATTCGCAACAGAGAAATTAATAACGAATACGGAAGAACTTATTACAAATTTAAATGAGAAACAGGTAATTTGATGATTTTCAAATGTAATACAAATTTGATGAATATTAAATATTGAAAATAATTTTAGGAAAAAGATGCTGCAAATATTTATCTATTAATTATGAAACGTGTTCTGGAAAAGGATGAACATTTTATTCAATCGGAAATTCAACGTGTAACAAATTTGTTAAAAAATAAAATAACTGATAAGAAAAAAGAGGAATTAAATCTTCGGCTTAACATTTTACAAGCATTTACTACTAATTCCAATAAAAATAAAAAAACAGAGTTATAATTTGTGTGACAATATTCTAATTTAAAATGAATCTCTCAGACACGATACTTATGCCCAAAGTAAAGTATTGCTGGACAAATTATTTAATTTAATTATTTAAGTATCGATGTAGTAAAATATAAGTTTAGTGTTTATACGTGAACATTTACAAATTGAATTTTATTTTAATTTTATTATTGCACAAATGTGTTCATGTTGTGTTATAGTATATATAATGTTAACCGGTGTTTATAGGTGTGATATTTGACAAATTCATCAACGTTGCTGTGAAACCGAATAATATCGACATCTTATGAATGGCAAGTTAAATGGTGTAATTTTCTGAAGTTTTTTTTTATATATTGTAATTACCACAATTCTTTAAGAAGTTAAGGGTTACATGTAAGGATGTAAATCATTTAAGTCCCAATATCTACGAATATATTTTGGAATTGTTCGAATACTTTGTCAAAGAAAATTTAACTTATAAGAAATAACGTAAAAGTAACATAATCGACAGCATGATACCATCATTTGATATAAAATTTAAAATTTATTTTTACATAATTACTCATATATTATTAATTTTAAATATTAAATGGTTCTTGCAATCTATATAATGTTGTGTTATTCAATATTATAAATAATTTATATAATATTTTCTACATTCAATTGAGATGTACTTTGTAAATTTTTCATCTCACTATTTTGTATATTCCATTTTGTAATATCTTCAATATTCAACACTGTAATATCTTGCATATTTACATCTGTAACATTTTGTTCACTAGTAGTTTCTGTAACAATTTTCGAATGAATATCTTCCGTATTTGTCAAACTCATCTCCATTGTATTTGATATGTTGTTAAGCTGTGAAATCTCTGACATTGATTTCTCTTTATAATCTATGGTATTATTTATATCCATCTTCTCTGTGATACAACTATTTTCTATATTCATATATTTAATATTCTCAGCATCAGGTTCTTTTATATTATCTTCCACTTTCATATCTATAGTTGGTATACTCATTTGTGTCATATTATTATCTACATTTATTAAAAATGTGTTCGTTTCATTATGAATTTTTTCGCCAAGATTATCATAGTCTATAAGACTAAAATCTGTTTTACCAATAAATCTCATTAAAGTTTCTAATTTATCAATATTATTTATTTTAGCATTATTACAAATTATAAATCTACAAAAATAATTTAAGTAGCTTTCATAAAAACGAGTAGATACTGGAAATTTGATTTTATTTGTGTACCATAGATTTTCAATGGTTGACATACATGTGAATGAATCAAGATCCTTAAAGAATATCAAATTATTAACTTTAAGTTGTTCAATGTCAATTAAATCAAGACAATCATGATTTCGCCAATTATCACTAACAACGGACGTACCTGGACGTATATATTTTTTTATTAATTCTAAAAGTGTGGATTTATTTCGATCCTTTACCGGTATCAAAAAATGTTCACCAGTTTCAACTTCAATACCACCAAACATCCAATGTAATCTTAATTGATTAATTTTCAAATATTTTCGATGAAATATTCGGGCTTCATCAATTTCAACACTTTTACCTACACCACCTAAACAATAATAATTTATTAAAATTTATTCACTATTATTAGTTATGTGTATGGGGGAGAAATGCTTGGTTTGAGACGTTTAAACATCAAATCTATATTAGTATAAGTTGTTGGTAATTAAGCGAGACGATGTAATAGAATAAATAGTTCAATGTTTAATCAATTAATTATTAATATTTCCAATCCAGCTTGTCACACAGAAATAACGACAGAAACTAGAATGAGCGAGGTATATTTTTGTTTCAATGTTCAAAGACGAAACAAATGAATATTGATTTAGCAATGTCATACCGTCTTGAGGTCGAAAATACAACAACAGACGAGATAAAGAGTGGGAAGTTATTTGACAAGTTATGGTATTGCTGAAAAAGCATACAAAGGCGTGTGCGGTCAATGATATCGCAAGATATGTCATAACTGTAATCCAAAAGAGCTTGTCGATAAAATCTCGGTGGTCGACCATTTAAGATGTGGAGTATAGTAATGTTGTTAGCAAGAAATCGTAAACAATATCGATTATTAGTTGATGCTTATTAACGGTTGAGTTCAAGATTGTATACTTTATGCACATTAGTATATTAGGTATTTGGACCTCAGGTTATAAATATGTAAGTAAATGAGGAATTTGTTTAAAAAGGAAAGGTTTAAAAACATCTTACTCGTACGTTAGGTTTCCGACCCTTATTTTCTAGAAATTATCTACGGCCGGACGTTCAGTTTACTACTATTGGTGATTTTGCTTTCTATAAACAAATATGAGCTTATTTTTTCAGTAATCGGAGACATTCCGATATTACAATGGAAAGTTGACTGGGGTATCCGAAACTAAATAACGGACAATCATAACTTGGTCTACTACAGTTTAAATTTAATCCAAATTGATTTGGACCCAGTATATTATTTCATTCATTACCGTATTGAATGTTGGACGCAAATTATTACCTTTTAGCCTCGATCATAGGCCATTATGTATCACATATACTGTGATCGAGTTACCGGTGACACCACGTGGAAGTAAAGATTGGTTGAGTAACCACGATGATAGTCGGACACTTCATTCGTCACCGCTAAACTACATTGGGTAGTAGTGATGTATTTAAATTTAAAAAAATAATAAATTGAAAAAACCGCTACCAAAAATGCAACAACTTTGGAATGTATAAGATTTATATATCTTTTAAAGGCAAAATATGTGGCAGTATTTGACAAGGAGAACGTATGTATAATATTCTATAATATACATAGTATTATTAATAACAAAAAAAAAAAAAACATAATGTATAACTTACCAATTGGCCTACTCTGTTCCATACATGCAATTAATAATGTTTCATAAAAGAGACTATTTAAAAAAGTCACAACCTTTCTTGAAACCGTACATCTACTTTGTATTAACTCCAAATTCACCATATTTATCCATAGATCAGAAAATCTTAATACTAATTGTAATCTGTATTGTGGATGTAAATCGGCGAGAAATGTTCGGTGTCTTAATGGAAAATATCCTTCGCAGCTATTGTTCTTGTTTTCTTTAGCGAAATATGGACCTTCACTACAAACCCATTGATAATCATCCATTTGTGATGCACGTAACATTATTACCATTTTAGAGTTACAATGTGGACATGAAAGTTCATTTGGAAATACATTCCAATGCTGGTATACACTGATTATTCTTTTGTTTGAACGTCTCATTAACTCTACCTAAAATATTTAGAAATAAAAAGTTAATTTAATGAATGAATTCATATTTTAAACACTGAGTATGAAACAATTAAAAATGAGATGACTTCAATGGCTTCAATTTAAGGTTATTTTTTAGTATATGTTTCGAATGTTTGAGTCTAATATATTTAGATTTTTAGTCAATTTTGTTGCTCTTTAAAGTAGATTTTAATTACACTCGAATCATTTCCAGTGATGTTGCGATTTTTCTATGTTTACATTCATGTATCATTGTAACGCCACTCTAAAATATGGAGTGCATGAAAAATTACTGATTGCGATTTTCTGGCCCAATACTAGTCTGAATTCCAATTGGATTACCTCATTGCCGAGACGTTTTGTAATACTCGACTAACACTAGTCAAGAAAACGATACCATTAGCTATTTAGCATGCTGCAACATTGTGATGTTGGTAACACTTTGAATGACGGAGCCTGTATGTGCTCTTCTGATTCTATTTAAGATCTAAGTACGAAATATTTTAATTTTACTCAGATCATTACATCATAATCATTTCTAATAACTAAACTACAAAAACAATAAACTTAATATAAAGTAAAATTAAATTAAATATTAAAACAAAACTGACCTCAGTAAGTATTGGTTTGTATGGCTCTTTACTAATAATATTTGATGCGATTTTTTTCGGCACATTATTTATTGCCAGCTAAAATGTGATAAAATATTGAAAAAATAGGTTTAATTAAAAAATGCATAAAACAACATACCATTTTTGTTTGAGAAACATTAAATAATGGATCAACTTCAGTTTTGATGCTTACATTTGGATTAAAATTAATATCCTCAATTTCACAAGGCGGTTCACTTTTTACGCATTGTTCTTGAATAATCTACAACAGAGAAATATGTTATTTTGTATTATATGGTTGCGATTGATAAACATTTAAAAAATCTGATTCTGATAGCATTCATACAATTTAGCTAACTCACATGTAAATATTGGACTGGATCATTCGGTTCTTCTTCGTCATCGTCGCCATCATCACCACCAGCACCATCATTAACATGATCATCACCATTAATATCATCATTACCATTATCATCACCATAATCATCTGGTTCCTGTTTATATTGTACGTTAAGTTCATCCTCTTGCTTAGCTTTAAGTTTAGCCTCGTTTTCAAGTTTTCTGAAATATACAAAAATAGTAATAAACTATTGGACAAATTATTTTATAAACAATTGCAATTTGATTAAATTAAACTACATTGAAATACAAACTTTTATTAAAAATAGGAAAAAGTATTATAACCGACTAACATTTACGTAATGAATGAAGTGGATGAGTATCACCGAGGTTACTCAACACCAATTTTTACCTTCACATTCGATCACTATAACCGATCATTATAATTAATCCTTTATTTTCCAGTTGGTAAATTGCAATTATAGATAATTGATTTCACATTTGATGCTATATCCATATTAGAAACCGCATATTAACATAGTAATGCCGTCTTATGCGCCCTTGAGGCAATTAGTTAATAATGGTAAAGACAGGATTTAATATGTTGGCTTGCTGATAAAACACGTTATGGTATTAAGTTCAATTCAATCTAAAGTACTAGTACTAAGTCTAAAATATCTAATTATTCAAATGTAGAATTGGACAACTATATTTAATTGTCTTGCGGTTCTCGGATCCATTTATTCTATAGATATACAATATTTCCTTAAAGAAATCTAAAAACATTTTTAGAATGATAAGTTACGACTGAGTTTTGGTTCATCTTCATACCACATGTGGTACAGAATTTTTTTTAAAAAAAAAGAGGATGTAAATATGACGTTAAATTTGGTGTGATCTAAAATTGAAAATTAACAAACTAGATATTTTAGAATGTACGGGGAACACAATATTGGTCTAGATGCAGTTTGATATAATGTTTTTCACAGTTAAATACATAATGCTGAATAATTATGGGAACACAGCGAGCAGCAATCAAATTACAAGACAAAACATTGAATTATCATGAAAGAATAGATAAATTTAAAGCAAGGATACCTGTTAATCGATACATTCATATTATTTGTGTCAGATTTTTGATTTTCGACAGCAACAACTTCTTTTGGTTTCATAAAGGTTTTCATATTTCTTTTTTTCCCCCAAGGTCGTCTACCAAGTCCTCCATATTTCTTGGACTTTTTCGCCATTTTTTCTGCAAAACAATAAGCATACACATATATATATATATATATATATATATACAATATATACAAAAGTAGTTAATAGTGATTTGACCAGAAATTTTTTAGAATGATCCTGAGGCATTTTCCATCAGTACCATCATCAAAGTCCGCAACTTATCTATTTCATCGACATAGACCGCAATTTAACATCTCATAGACCAATCTTCAATACTTTCGTCTTACAACGATTGATCTTTAGATCGAATTTTGAGTTGCATTTCACATGTCGTTCCAATTTCATCCTCATATCTGACTTAGTTGGCGATAGTAGACAAATGTCGTCAGTGAAGTCGAGATATTTAAGGCGACCGGTCAAACCCCATCTGATATCATGCGAATTTATTATTTATCTTGATCATAACTCTTTCGAAGACGTGCAGGATAGTATCCATAACTGTTTTATACACCATGACACATATTATTAACAACAATAAACTTTCGTGAAATCTCTTCAGAAACAGGAATATTTAAATTACGAATAACCTCGTTTCATAATTTGTAATATTATTAATGGTATTCATAAGGTAGAATTCATGGATATATTTACTTATATAGAATTACAATTTTTCACCCAATTAAAGTAAGAAACAATCGTTTCGTTATTCTTGAAATATTGTTGTCTAGTTCGACATCACACATTGATCATATAATACTATTTTTAAACAACAGGAATATAGAGAGCATACATTCATGACTTGATTGCATTTTAGTGAAATCACATAATATAGGGTATAATAAATCCTGTAAATGTACATATATTAAATTGCTAAACAGCAACCTGATTTTTATTGAATGGTAAAAATTACTATAAAATTCAAATGGTAATTAGCTTTCTCAATCAAAGTACAGTAGTTAATTAATGCGTCTTATTTTCAGTATTTTTTAAAAATGATAATTTTAACCTACGTAAGATGAGCTATAAAATAATCTAGATTCGAACATAGATGATCAATTTTTAAATGATTTTAGACTATCATACAAATTCATCAGATTATTTTCGGTTATATTAATTCTTAGTATACGGCTGAATTTCATGATCTCAACTAATTTGTGCGAGAAAATCAAGAAAACTAACATCATCTTTATTTTCATTGGTTGTCGTCGTCACGGTCATATAAGTTGAGATAACTAAATTGTGCCGAATATGAAAATCCATCTTAAGAGTTGAAGTTGATTGTAAAAAAGAAAAACAAAGAAATTCAATACTCTAAAATCTTACTTTTGGTCATAGTATTTTTTTAAATTATTAATTTGCGTTTTTCTTTTTCTGGGGCGTTTACTGCGCCATGAAGACACTCCACGACCACCGTATTTCGTAGATTTATTTGGCATTTTATCTGCAAAAAAATTAGAAAATATACAATAAGTTTTAGATTACCAATGTTCCACAATCAGTGATCAGGTGTAAGGAAATAATTTGTCATTGCATGGTCTTGGAGATGGATTTTGAAAGATGGCTCCCCAACCAATAGACAATATTCTTTTATTTTTGTTCTTTGATCAAGTCATTTTTCAATGCTACTGTGAAGGGCCAGTCAGCAATAATTAGAAATAACCGAACAATGGGCATAATATTGCCGATCACCATATGGAAAGTTTTGTACAAATAAAAAAAATCCTACACACATATAGTCTCTTAAGAACTATATTCTTTACGACGATCTCATGGAACTGAATTGACGTATACTGCGATTGTTTTTTTTTTTTATATTTTTAAGCTTTATTTTTTTTTATTCAGTGTGATCTTGAAATTTTAGCGATTGTAAAACTGAAAATAACACTGGAAAAGAAAATTTCCTCTTATTATTCAAAAGTTCTGCTTCATTTTCGGAAATTTGTTTGAATTAAATTTCTTTAGTTTTTATTCTTGCTATTACTTTTAAAATTTGACGTTGTATTCCCATGCTATAATCTCGTGTTTACAACTTGTGAGTTTGCTATATTGACGGAACATGTTGGACACGTTGAAAGATAAAGGTGGTTAAGTTTTCTAACAGTCTTCAACATAAAACGATGACATTTACGATAAAATGATTTAGTTAGCGTTTCTGATGAAATATAATCATCTAATCAAAGTACTAAATCTGTGCTTGACGTTATTATAAAATAGTACAATAGAGAATAATTCTTAACTTAAATGTTATTCTAAAATAAATTACGTATTCACCGTTTGAAAGAATTTGGTGCGGTAGTTTGTCGTCGTTCAGATCAAAAGAACCGTTAGTGATATTTCTAAACAAAACCAGACAAGTGTCTCATAGCCCACATGAATAAATTTGCAGATTAGTGAATAACTTGACTCGTCAGCTACGATTCAGTACAATAAAATTGGGATGAATAGGTTATGACGGGTTTATTAACGCATTTTAGCTAATTTCATTAAAATAACAAAAACAGTTTATTTATATATCTGATGAGATTTACCTTTTCAAATTAAAATCCACTAAGTTATTGTTGCGTCGTTTCCGACAATTGAATAGTTTGCCCATATTTGTATTATTCTTCAAAATTATGTAATTGAATTAAATATACATTTTATATCCTTAATATACAAATTACGAGAGCGGATCTATATTGATCCGGTGTCTAAGAGTTGACGCTACTGATCACCAAATTAGTATTTTTTTTTTGCAACTATAATCTGTTAAAAGGTTTCATGTATATTTTTAGCGCGATATGTCATTTAGTTTCTGTTTGGCAGCCATACAAAGAGTACAACTTTTGACTTTTTTTGAAAAATGGATAAAAATGATTTTCGTTCATTAATAAAACATTATTTCTTGTGTGGAAAAACCGCAAAAGAAACAAAGGAAAACTCCAGCGAATTCAACCGTAATTGATTTGTTTGCTGAATTTAAACGTGCTCGTACAAGCACTGCAACAATACCATCAACAGGAAAGTCAAATGAGGTGACTACTGAAGAAAATGTCGAAAAAATTCATGATATTGTTTTGAATGACCGTCGAGTGAAGTTGAGAGAGATTGTTAATATTGTAAACATCTCATATAATCGTATATTCAACATCATACATGAACATTTGCATATGAGAAAGCTATCAGCAAGATTGGTGCCGCGTTTGCTCACAATCGATCAAAAACAACATCGTGTGACCACTTCAAAGCAAAGTTTATGACATGATAAGGCATAATCCAGTTGACTTTTGGCGTCGATTAATAACATGGATTCATGACTATACGCCTGAAACCACAAACCAATCAAAACAATGCGTAGAGCCTAGTGAAAGTGCACCGAAGAAGACAAAGACCGTGAAATTAGCTAATAAGGTTATGGCGACTGTATTTTGGGATTCACAAGGCATATGGCTCATTGACTATCTTAAGAAGGGTAAAACTATCACAAGCGAATATTATGCTGCATTATTGGACCAACTGAACGATCAAAATCAGGGAAAAACGACAACATTTAAAGAGAGAAAAAAGTACTCTTTCTTCAAGACAACGCACCAGTAATTGCAATGTCTAAATTACATGAATTACGTTACGAATTGTTGTCGCATCCACCATACAGTCCAGATTTAGCACCGAGTGACTTTTTTCTGTTTGCAAATTTGAAAAAATGGCTCGCAGGAAAAAGATTCACATCAAATGATGAAGTAATCAACGAAACAAACGCATATTTTGAGGAGTTCGACAAATCATACTATTTGGATGGCATCAAAAAGTTAGAATATCGTTTGACTAAGTGTATCGAGCTAAAAGGGGACTATGTTGAAAAATAAAATGAATTTTTTTTAAAAAAAATTGTTTTTTCATTGTTAGACCGGATCATTATAGATCCACCCTCGTATATGCAATTTACTTAAGAAATTATACTGAAACGTGAATATTTAAACTGATAAATGTGATCCGCGCGGTCTATATCGTGAATCGCAATGTAGAATTTTGCATCGCGTAAGGCTTGGTGATATTTTTAAGTACAATCAGGTATAAAACAGGAATGTATACAGTCACTATTATTGTTCTTGCTCTTCTTGAACTGGGATATGATTTAAAGTAAACTCTGAACCGTATAGTATCCGATGGGGTCTAATCATGTACAATGATGGTTGTTCATTGATGCCCTACACTGCCACCTAGAGTAAAGGTTGAGATAATGAATGCAGTTGAAACATGTTTTACTTACAAATACTTACAGTAAGTATATGTGACAAAACTATGGTTGAATTTAAATAAAAAATGCAGTATATAAAATCAATAGTTACGCTTTAACGTGTGTTCATGTTGTTGACAAATGTATGTCTGAAATACTCATGTTCAGTATCATTTGATTCACGATTACAATACACATGCCGTTTGATGTATTGAAAATGTGAAAATTAACATTCTAATGGTATGCTATTGTGGTGGCGTAACACGTTAACATAAGATGATGATCATATGTAAACTAACCTAATACCAATATCATGAAAATCAACGTGATGCTGTACCAAGCTGCTGCTATAATTTAGATAATCCATTAAAAAATTCAGGAGTATTAGATAAATAACTTTAGTTAATTTTAAAAGCTGAATCTCAACATATATGTAAGTTCCAGGTTAAACACCAATAACAATAAAATCGATAATTGGAGTTTAGTTTATACTACCGAAAGTAAATGAACCTATTATTTACCAATATCTAAAACAGTTTTCTTTTTGAAAATTATATTGAATATAAATAATTATCAAAATATTACTTACATTAAATATTTCAATTTATCCCATTATTATAATTATTATATTGTTCGTAAATTCAATTCATAAGTTACAATCAATAAAAAAAAAATGAAACAAACACAAAACAGATCGATCAAGGTTCAATTAAGTGGAAAAATTTGCATTTGTTCGTAATCTAACATTTCGATTTTTTTTCTTTAATAAACCCATTTATACAGCATAAATTATCAATTGTGAATTAATTTAATTGAATGTATATAACCTCTTCATTCTGTCATATTCATTACAAGTAACATAATTAGTAAAAAAAAATAATTTGCATAACAAAAGTAAATCAAAAATGGATTTAGATTTGTGTAAAAGTTTAATAAAATGGTTTAAAGTATTAAATTTAAAACAACCACATTCTAATGTAAAGGATTTAAGTGACGGCATTGCAATTAGTATTGCTTTGAATGAGTTTTCACCAGAAACATTTTCAGGTAAATACTACAGAATTAAAGTGAATATATTGTTTTTTTAAAAAAATTATAATATTTAGTAGTGTTCAGAGTTTTTCACATTTAACATTCGTAAATAGTAATGAGATAAAAATAATAGGCACTAATATTGCAAACATGGTTAACGATGACTTCATTAGTGATAACTTTAAAGGTCATTAAATTCAAACTATACATTGAGGTCTGAGCAGTGAATATATTTTTATTCAGACACATTAAATACTTATTTCATCGTATATTACTTGTATTAACGTGAGCCTCCAACATATATGTTCTATTGTATTATCAGTTGTTATCTTGGCATATTTACTTTACCAGCAAATGTAGGACACAACCAAAACTATTATATTAAAATACACAATTTCTTATTCTTCTATGAATATGCCTAAGAATAAAATTTAATACATTTTGTTATTCTTCTACGTGTGCCTAAGAATGGCACCATAATGACCTAGTTATTAATTCACATGATCGAAAACGTATTAACTATTAGTAATTTATGCCATTTCTTTAATGAATACGGTGATAACCTATTCTCCACTATTACTTTAATTTGATATTTTTTAATATTTGTAATCAAATGTTAGCACTCAAATAATTATAATTGAAATTTGCCAACTGGAAAATATAGGATAAATCGATCAAAATCCATTACTGACATATATCGTGATCGAGTTACAGGATAACACCGCGTGTATCTAAAGGTTGATTGATTAACGTCGATGATAGTCGACACTTTATCTCAATAGTCTTCCAATTATTCTGTTTAAAAATAAAATGTTTGACAAAGTTTATGAAAAAAGGATTTTTGTTTTAGATGCATGGCTATCAAAAATAAAATTCGATGTTGCAGAAAATTGGCGATTAAAATTGAGTAACTTACGTAAAGTTCTTCAAGCAATAACCGATTATTATAGTGAAGTATTAAATATTTCATTAGGTGATTTTAAAATACCAGATGTTTCAAAAATAGTTGAAAAACTTGATGAAATTGAAATGGGACGACTACTTCAATTAGTGCTAGGTAAGTTTTTTCGTTTTAATGTGATGGAAATTTTAACAAACATTAGAATTTTTCAGGTTGTGCAATAAATTGTACACAAAAACAAAAATATATTAAACAAATTATGGAATTAGAAGAATCGCTGCAACGTAATATGATGCAAGTGTTACAAGAATTGGAAACTATTGCACAAGGTGCCACACCATCTCGAACATCAGTTAGTATTGTTAATTTTGATATAGAGAATGTTAAAGATGAATTGGCTCAGAGATGTCATGAGGCTGAATCACAAATTTTATTGTTAATAGAAGAAAAATCCATAATGCAACAGGAAATCAATAAACTTCATACAACCATTGAACGATATGAAAATCCTGCAATAATAGGTAGACATTAATTTGGATTATAGAAGAGTTACAATGAGATTGTACAGAATTAAGTTATATTGTCATAAGTGTGTTAGATATTATGTGAATAATTTTTAGTTATATAAAAGATTTTAGATTAAATTTCATTTACAATTATTTTGTGCTGATTTATTTATATAATATAATATTTTATCAATTCATTTATAATTTATTTTCTTTAAATGTTTAAGGTGATGATGGTAAATCATTGGGACCGGTTTTACCAGGTTCAACACGTTACAATGAATTAAGACGACAAGTTGATACACTTAAAGATGAATTGCTACAAGCCGAAACAACTCGTGATGATTTTAAAATAAAATCATTACAACAAGAAAAAGAAATTATTTCATTACAAGCAAAACTTGAAGAATTTCATGTAAGTTCTATTGTGCAAATAATAGCAAAAAAAAAAATTTTTTTTTTTATAAAAAACAAATATTAATCTCACACATTTTAGCAAACATCAATACAATTGGCACAATTTAAAGATGAAATAGATGCATTACGTGAAGCAAATGATAAACTTAAAATTTATGAAGCCCAATTAACAACATATAAAAAAAGACTAGAAGATTATAATGATCTTAAAAAACAATTTAAAATTATTGAAGAACAAAATCTAGAATATTTAGAACAAAGTAGAAAATATGAAGAAGATATAAAGAAAATATCGGCACTAAAAGGTCACTTGGAACTTTATAAAAAAGAAATCGAAGAGCTACATACAAAATTAGATACAGAAATGAGTAAAAGTGTTAAAATTGAATTTGAAATAAGTAATGTAAATGGTAAATTAGGAACACTTCAACGTGAAAAAGAGAATTTATTAACCGAAAGAGATACATTACGTGAAACATGTGATGAATTACGATGCAATCGGCAATTGGACGGTGATGATAATGCTGTTTCAAAAGAATTACTATCACCCGGTTACAAGGAGAAATTGGAACGTTTAGAAGCTGAAAATAAAGCATTGCGTGAAGGACAAGGTGGTCAAACTGCATTAGCTGTAAGTGTTTTTTTTTTTTTGTGTATATTTTAATTGGTAATATTATTTATTTTTTTTAATTAATAGCAATTGCTGAACGATGCTAACCAACGTGGTGAAAAATTAAGAGAACAATTGAAAATGGCAAATCAGAAAATTTTAACTTTACAAGTTGATGATGCAAATCGTAAAGGGTATTTTTGTTGTATAATTTGTTTTTTTTTTTAAATTTTATATATTTAATTATTTTTTTTTTTAATTTATTAATTATCTTTAACAGAAATAATGCTTTGGATACTAAATTAAAACAATCGCTAGAATTGAATGAAAACCGAAGTATACAAATTGAAGAAGCACATACACAAATTGAACAACTTCAAAGTAAAATGGGACAAATGGAAACGGCATTAACAGCAAGAGAACATGAAATAAGTTCAGCAGATGTTCGATACAGAAAATTATTGGAAAAAGCAAAAGATGTTATTAAAAATTTGGATTCACGTGCATTTAATGGTAAATTATAAATTTTTACTTTATTTCTTCATATTTTATTTTTAATATTCATTTTTATTGTTATTATCGATGATATTCGTATATTAATCAAAATGATTTCTTTTCGGAACATTATTTATTGAGATATAAAGAATATATTGGTTGTTTAACATAAAAGACGTGACGAATAGAATTGTAGGTTACTCAACCTATCTCCCTGTACACTGTTTTACCTCAAACTAGTTTAAAATTTACGTTAGTGTGTGTTAGAGGCTAGAAAAATGGTGTCAATCTTGTGTTTGTCAAGTGGCAGCTACCAACAAAGTAGGTAGTTGGGAATGTATTATACTCTACTCGACTGAAATATTCAAATGTATACACCGAATAATGATAATTGATCCAATATTTTCCAACTGCTAAATTTCAAATATAGTTGAGTACAATTTGGATGTTATGTATATTAAAAGCGGCAAAGTAATAATGTTGTACCTCCCTATCCACAATGTTGGGATACAGGTTAACGTAAACATTAAAAATGGTGTATGTGCCAGTCTCTCAAAATCTTTTCTTTTTTTTGTTTTCTAATCTGTGTTTAATTGTAAATCCTAGTAAGATAGTTATAGTTAAAGTAGCATTATTTACGATTTTTTCATGGTCTTTCATTAATTTATGCCAGATAATAATTAAAAGCGTCTTACATCAATGATTTAATATAATGAAAACTGTTAGCAGAATATTAAACTTAAAACCTGATATTATTGTCTGCAATAGCATTCTTCTTCAAGAAATGAATAAGTGGTCAATGATTGATCCAGATCACATAGTGCACAAACGTGAAGTATTTTATGTTGCCGAAAAGCGAATATTTTATTTATTAACATATCAATTTAAATGAAAATCGACCTCATTACTGAACACGATTTTTCAAGAAAATTCTGGTTATCATAAGCAAGCTGTAACATCATATTAGTATATGTATCAGGTCGTTAATGGTATTGTGGAAGATGCACTTGTCTCAAATGAATTTTAAATGGTTACAAATGCAAATCTGTATTCATAATTTTTCATAAATTTGTTGTCTTACGTTCAATTTTTTAACCACGGTGTCGAATTGAGGTTGATGGATTGTTTTGAATGCTTTCTAGAACAGCCGCAATGTTTAATTAAGCAGGCTTTTACGTACATTGTGGCTCAAACTAGTGCTTATCTGCTATAGTTTTTTTTTACTGTTGGTAACATTTTTTGATCACATATCAACCGGGACACTGATTGCATTTGATTTAACCACACTTTATTTGATGTTGAATATCATCATCGATTTTATCGATTATTGTGATAACTGCTTTCAAATATATAAATGTTATGCAAAATTATTACATGAAAACTTTTGGTTTTATATTTGAGTTCACTATATTGGCAAGGGCTAGTGTGTGAAGAATGAAAGTAACCTTTATTAATATTGCACAGCGTCCAACACCATTTGCAATATAATCAATAATTTGATCCTGATTAACTAAGGTTACAACGAACGAGTGCAATTGAAATACATCAGCATTATATAATATAATATAATTACATCGGGATATAAAACTCCTCGGCCTTACCAGTTTGGTGTAAATACGTTGATCTGGAATGACACGTCGAATAGCATTGTGGCTCCAGTTATTATTCGAATTTACTTTAATCGACAGAACAAAATTTTATACAACTAATTTAAACAAAATTATACAACTAATTTAAATTCATTTAAAAATATAATCTAGAAACTTTACTTAACGATAAAAATTTGGAAAATGAACAAGAAGTATCCCGTCCAATGATGGGCCCAGAAGAAGAACGATTAATAACAACGGCATACTATAGGTTTGTTTGATTTGTTTTTCTTTTTTTTTTTTGTTATAAAATTATTTTTGACTTATGTACGAATTTAGACTTGCTCAAACTTGTCAACGTGATACTGTTGATGCAAGAATTGCATTATTAAGTGGTGCCGGTCAAAGTTTTTTGAGTCGACAAAGACAACCAGGAGGAAGAAAACCGATCAATTCAGCATTTAAAACAAAATAAATTATTCCTTATATTATTAAAGTAAGGAAAAGTAAGAGCTAGAGAAAGACATAAATGATGAGCCTAAATGTATTTACAAAAAAAAAAAAAAAAAAAAAAAAAAATCAATAATTT